>CANQJN010000031.1:600000-902000 GCA_947623535.1 Coelioxys conoideus | reverse complement strand
ATCATCATAATCATTATCATAATCGTCATCATAGTCATCATCATAATCATCATCATAATCATCATCATGATCATCATCATAATCATCATCATAATCATCATCATAATCATGATCATAATCATGAGCATAATCATCATCATAATCATTATCATAATCGTCATCATATTAATCATCATAATCATCATCATTACCGTCGTCATAATCATCATCATAATCATCATCATAATCATCATCATAATCAGCATCATAATCATCATCATTAGCATCATCATAATATTCATCATAATCATCATCATAATCATGAGCATAACCATCATCATAATCATTATCATAACCATCATCATAATCATTATCATAATCGTCATCATAGTCATCATCATAATCATAACCGTCGTCATAATCATCATCATAATCATCATCATAATCATCATCATAATCATCATCATAATCATCATCATAATCATCATCATAATCATCATCATAATCATGATCATAATCATGAGCATAATCATCATCATAATCATTATCATAATCGTCATCATATTAATCATCATAATCATCATCATAACCGTCGTCATAATCATCATCATAATCATCATCATAATCATCATCATAATCAGCATCATAATCATCATCATTAGCATCATCATAATATTCATCATAATCATCATCATAATCATGAGCATAACCATCATCATAATCATCATCATAATCATCATCATAATCATCATCATGATCATCATCATAATCATCATCATGATCATCATCATAATCATCATCATAATCATCATCATAATCATCATCATAATCATCATCATAATCATCATCATAATCATGAGCATAACCATCATCATAATCATTTTCATAATCGTCATCATAGTCATCATCATAATCGTCATCATAATCATCATCATAATCATAATCATAACCGTCGTCATAATCATCATCATAATCATCATCATAATCATCATCATAATCATCATCATAATCATCATCATAATTCATTGTATAATCATAATCATCATCATAATTCATTGTATAATCATAATCATAGTCATCATCATAATCATCATCATAATCATCATCATAATCATCATCATGATCATCATCATAATCATCATCATGATCATCATCATAATCATCATCATAATCATCATCATAATCATCATCATAATCATCATCATAATCATCATCATAATCATGAGCATAACCATCATCATAATCATTTTCATAATCGTCATCATAATCATCATCATAATCATCATCATAATCATCATCATAATTCATTGTATAATCATAATCATCATCATAATTCATTGTATAATCATAATCATAGTCATCATCATAATCATCATCATAATATTCATCATAATCATCATCATAATATTCATCATAATCATCATCATAATCATGAGCATAACCATCATCATAATCATCATCATAATCATCATCATAATCATCATCATGATCATCATCATAATCATCATCATGATCATCATCATAATCATCATCATAATCATCATCATAATCATCACCATAATCACCATCATAATCATCATCATAATCATCATCATAATAGTCATCATAATCATTATCATAATCATCATCATAATCATCATCATAATCATCATCATAATCATAATCATAACCGTCATCATAATCATCATCAGAATTCATCATCATAATCATGATCATAATCATCATCATAATCATGATCATAATCATGAGCATAATCATCATCATAATCATTATCATAATCGTCATCATAGTCATCATCATAATCATCATCATAATCATCATCATGATCATCATCATAATCATCATCATAATCATCATCATAATCATCATCATAATCATCATCATAATCATCATCATAATCATCATCATAATCATCATCATAATCATCATCATAATCATCATCATAATCATCATCATAATATTCATCATAATCATCATCATAATATTCATCATAATCATTATCATAATCATCATCATAATCATGAGCATAACCATCATCATAATCATTATCATAATCGTCATCATAGTCATCATGATAATCATCATCATAATCATGAGCATAACCATCATCATAATCATTATCATAATCGTCATCATAGTCATCGTCATAATCGTCACCATAATCATCATCTTAGTCATCATCATAATCATCATCATAATCATCACCATAATCACCATCATAATCATCATCATAATCATCATCATAATAGTCATCATAATCATCATCATAATTCATTATATAATCATAATCATAATCATCATCATAATCATCATCATAATCATCATCATAATCATCATCATAATATTCATCATAATCATCATCATAATAGTCATCATAATCATCATCATAATCATAATCTTAATCATCGTCATAATCATCATCATAATCCTCATCATAATAGTCATCATAATCATCATCAGAATTCATCACCATAATCATTATCATAATCATCATCATAATCATGATCATAATCATGAGCATAATCATTATAATAATCATTATCATAATCGTCATCATATTAATCATCATAATCATCATCATAATCAGCATCATAATCATCATCATTAGCATCTTCATAATCATCATCATAATATTCATCATAATCATGAGCATAACCATCATCATAATCATTATCATAATCGTCATCATAGTCATCATCATAATCATAACCGTCGTCATAATCATCATCATAATCATCATCATAATCATCATCATAATCATCATCATAATCATCATCATAATCATGATCATAATCATCATCATAATCATCATCATAATCATCATCATAATATTCATCATAATCATCATCATAATCATGAGCATAACCATCATCATCATCATTATCATAATCGTCATTATAGTCATCGTGGTAATCATCATCATAATCATGAGCATAACCATCATCATAATCAGTATCATAATCGTCATCATAGTCATCGTCATAATCATCATCATAATCATCATCTTAGTCATCATCATAATGATCATCATAATCATCACCATAATCACCATCATAATCATCATAATCATCATCATAATAGTCATCGTAATCATTATCATAATCATCATCATAATCATCATCATAACGATAATCATAACCGTCATCATAATCATCATCAGAATTCATCATCATAATCATGATCATAATCATCATCATAATCATGATCATAATCATGAGCATAATCATCATCATAATCATTATCATAATCGTCATCATATTAATCATCATAATCATCATCATAATCATGAGCATAACCATCATCATAATCATTATCATAATCGTCATCATAGTCATCATCATAATCGTCATAGTAATCATCATCATAATCATCATCATAATCATCATCATTAGCATCATTATAATCATCATCATAATATTCATCATAATCATGAGCATAACCATCATCATAATCATTATCATAATCGTCATCATTGTCATCATCATAATCGTCATCATAATCATCATCTTAGTCATCATCATAATCATCATCATAATCATCACCATACTCACCATCATAATCATCATCATAATCATCATCATAATCATCATTATAATCATCATCATAATTCATTATATAATCATAATCATAATCATCATCATAATCATCACCATAATCATCATCATAATCATCATCATAATTCATTATATAATCATAATCATAATCATCATCATAATCATCATCATAATCATCATCATAATCATCATCATAATCATCATCATAATCATCATCATGATCATAATCATAAGCATCATCATAATCATCATCATAATCATCATCATAAGCGTCACCATAATCATCATCATAATCATCATCATTAACATCATCATAATCATCATCATAATCAGCATCATAATCATCATCATTAACATCATCATAATATTCATCATAATCATCATCATAATCATGAGCATAACCATCATCATAATCATTATCATAATCATCATCATAATCATTATCATAATCGTCATCATAGTAATCGTCATAATCGTCATCATAATCATCATCTTAGCCATCATCATAATCATCATCATAATCATCACCATAATCACCATCATAATCATCATCATAATCATCATCATAATCACCATCACAATATTCATCATAATCATCATCATAATCATCATCATAATCATTATCATAGTCATCATCATAATCATCATCATAAGCGTCACCATAATCATCATCATAACCATCATCATAATCATCATCATAATCATCATCATAATCACCATCACAATATTCATCATAATCATCATCATAATCATCATCATAATAGTCATCATAATCATCATCATAATCATCATCATAATCATCATCATAATCAGCATCATAATCATCATCATTAACATCATCATAATATTCATCATAATCATCATCATAGTCATGAGCATAACCATCATCATAATCATTATCATAATCGTCATCATAGTCATCGTCATAATCGTCATCATAATCATCATCTTAGTCATCATCATAATCGTCATCATAATCATCATCATAATTCATTATATAATCATAATCATAATCATCATCATAATCATCATCATAATCATCATCATAATCATCATCATAATCATCATCATAATCATCATCATAATCATCATCATAATCAGCATCATAATCATCATCATAATCATCATCATAATGATCATCATAATCATCATCATAATCATCATCATAATCATCATCATAATCATCATCATAATCATCATCATAATCATCATCATAATCATCATCATAATCATCATCATAATCATGATCATAATCATGAGCATAATCATCATCATAATCATTATCATAATCGTCATCATATTAATCATCATAATCATCATCATAACCGTCGTCATAATCATCATCATAATCATCATCATAATCATCATCATAATCAGCATCATAATCATCATCATTAGCATCATCATAATATTCATCATAATCATCATCATAATCATGAGCATAACCATCATCATAATCATTATCATAACCATCATCATAATCATTATCATAATCGTCATCATAGTCATCATCATAATCATAACCGTCGTCATAATCATCATCATAATCATCATCATAATCATCATCATAATCATCATCATAATCATCATCATAATCCTCATCATAATCATCATCATAATCATCATCATAATCATGAGCATAATCATCATCATAATCATTATCATAATCGTCATCATATTAATCATCATAATCATCATCATAATATTCATCATAATCATCATCATAATCTGGAGCATCACCATCATCATGATCATTATCATAATCGTCATCATAGTCATCATCATAATCATTATCATAATCGTCATCATAGTCATCGTCATAATTATCATCATAATTCATTATATAATCATAATCATAATCATCGTCATAATCATCATCATAATCATCATCATAATCATCATCATATTCATCATCATAATCATCATCATAATCATCATCATAATCATCATCATAATATTCATCATAATCATCATCATAATAGTCATCATAATCATCATCATAATCATAATCTTAATCATCATCATAATCATCATCGTCATAATCATCATCGTAATCATCATCATAATAGTCATCATAATCATCATCAGAATTCATCATCATAATCATTATCATAATCATCATCATAATCATGATCATAATCATGAGCATAATCATGATCATAATCATTATCATAATCACCATCATAATCATCATCATAATCATCATCATAATAGTCATCATAATCATCATCATAATCATCATCATAATCATCATCATAATCATCATCATAATCATCATCATAATCATCATCATAATCATCATCATAATCATCATCATAATCATCATCATAATCATGATCATAATCATGAGCATAATCATCATCATAATCATTATCATAATCGTCATCATATTAATCATCATAATCATCATCATAATCATGAGCATAACCATCATCATAATCATTATCATAATCGTCATCATAGTCATCATCATAATCGTCATAGTAATCATCATCATAATCATCATCATAATCATCATCATTAGCATCATCATAATCATCATCATAATATTCATCATAATCATGAGCATAACCATCATCATAATCATTATCATAATCGTCATCATTGTCATCATCATAATCGTCATCATAATCATCATCTTAGTCAGCATCATAATCATCATCATAATCATCACCATACTCACCATCATAATCATCATCATAATCATCATCATAATCATCATTATAATCATCATCATAATTCATTATATAATCATAATCATAATCATCATCATAATCATCATCATAATCATCATCATAATCACCATCACAATATTCATCATAATCATCATCATAATCATCATCATAATAGTCATCATAATCATCATCATAATCATCATCATAATCATCATCATAATCAGCATCATAATCATCATCATTAACATCATCATAATATTCATCATAATCATCATCATAGTCATGAGCATAACCATCATCATAATCATTATCATAATCGTCATCATAGTCATCGTCATAATCGTCATCATAATCATCATCTTAGTCATCATCATAATCGTCATCATAATCATCATCATAATTCATTATATAATCATCATCATAATCATCATCATAATCATCATCATAATCATCATCATAATCATCATCATAATCATCATCATAATCATCATCATAATCATCATCATAATCAGCATCATAATCATCATCATAATCATCATCATAATGATCATCATAATCATCATCATAATCATCATCATAATCATCATCATAATCATCATCATAATCATCATCATAATCATCATCATAATCATCATCATAATCATCATCATAATCATGATCATAATCATGAGCATAATCATCATCATAATCATTATCATAATCGTCATCATATTAATCATCATAATCATCATCATAACCGTCGTCATAATCATCATCATAATCATCATCATAATCATCATCATAATCAGCATCATAATCATCATGATTAGCATCATCATAATATTCATCATAATCATCATCATAATCATGAGCATAACCATCATCATAATCATTATCATAACCATCATCATAATCATTATCATAATCGTCATCATAGTCATCATCATAATCATAACCGTCGTCATAATCATCATCATAATCATCATCATAATCATCATCATAATCATCATCATAATCATCATCATAATCAGCATCATAATCATCATCATTAACATCATCATAATATTCATCATAATCATCATCATAATCATGAGCATAACCATCATCATAATCATTATCATAATCGTCATCATAGTCATCGTCATAATCGTCATCATAATCATCATCATAATCATCATCATAATCATCATCATAATCATCATCATAATCATCATCATAATCATTATCATAATCGTCATCATAGTCATCATCATAATCATCATCATAATCATCATCATGATCATCATCATAATCATCATCATAATCATCATCATAATCATCATCATAATCATCATCATAATCATCATCATAATCATCATCATAATCATCATCATAATCATGATCATAATCATCATCATAATCATCATCATAATCATTATCATAATCGTCATCATATTAATCATCATAATCATCATCATAACCGTCGTCATAATCATCATCATAATCATCATCATAATCATCATCATAATCAGCATCATAATCATCATCATTAGCATCATCATAATATTCATCATAATCATCATCATAATCATGAGCATAACCATCATCATAATCATTATCATAACCATCATCATAATCATTATCATAATCGTCATCATAGTCATCATCATAATCATAACCGTCGTCATAATCATCATCATAATCATCATCATAATCATCATCATAATCATCATCATAATCATCATCATAATCATCATCATAATCATCATCATAATCATGATCATAATCATGAGCATAATCATCATCATAATCATTATCATAATCGTCATCATATTAATCATCATAATCATCATCATAACCGTCGTCATAATCATCATCATAATCATCATCATAATCATCATCATAATCAGCATCATAATCATCATCAGTAGCATCATCATAACATTCATCATAATCATCATCATAATCATGAGCATAACCATCATCATAATCATCATCATAATCATCATCATAATCATCATCATGATCATCATCATAATCATCATCATGATCATCATCATAATCATCATCATGATCATCATCATAATCATCATCATAATCATCATCATAATCATCATCATAATCATCATCATAATCATCATCATAATCATGAGCATAACCATCATCATAATCATTATCATAATCGTCATCATAGTCATCATCATAATCGTCATCATAATCATCATCATAATCATAATCATAACCGTCGTCATAATCATCATCATAATCATCATCATAATCATCATCATAATCATCATCATAATCATCATCATAATCATCATCATAATTCATTGTATAATCATAATCATCATCATAATTCATTGTATAATCATAATCATAGTCATCATCATAATCATCATCATAATCATCATCATAATCATCATCATAATCATCATCATAATCATCATCATAATCATCATCATAATCATCATCATAATATTCATCATAATCATCATCATAATATTCATCATAATCATCATCATAATCATGAGCATAACCATCATCATAATCATTATCATAATCGTCATCATAGTCATCATGATAATCATCATCATAATCATGAGCATAACCATCATCTCATAATCATTATCATAATCGTCATCATAGTCATCATGATAATCATCATCATAATCATGAGCATAACCATCATCATAATCATTATCATAATCGTCATCATAGTCATCATCATAATCATCATCATAATCATCATCATGATCATCATCATAATCATCATCATCATCATCATCATAATCATCATCATAATCATCACTATAATCATCATCATAATCATCATCATAATCATCATCATAATCATCATCATAATCATCATCATAATATTCATCATAATCATCATCATAATATTCATCATAATCATTATCATAATCATCATCATAATCATGAGCATAACCATCATCATAATCATTATCATAATCGTCATCATAGTCATCATGATAATCATCATCATAATCATGAGCATAACCATCATCATAATCATTATCATAATCGTCATCATAGTCATCGTCATAATCGTCATCATAATCATCATCTTAGTCATCATCATAATCATCATCATAATCATCACCATAATCACCATCATAATCATCATAATAATCATCATCATAATAGTCATCATAATCATTATCATAATCATCATCATAATCATCATCATAATCATCATCATAATCATAATCATAACCGTCATCATAATCATCATCAGAATTCATCATCATAATCATGATCATAATCATCATCATAATCATCATCATAATCATGAGCATAATCATCATCATAATCATTATCATAATCGTCATCATAGTCATCATCATAATCATCATCATAATCATCATCATGATCATCATCATAATCATCATCATAATCATCATCATAATCATCATCATAATCATCATCATAATCATCATCATAATCATCATCATAATCATCATCATAATCATCATCATAATATTCATCATAATCATCATCATAATATTCATCATAATCATTATCATAATCATCATCATAATCATGAGCATAACCATCATCATAATCATTATCATAATCGTCATCATAGTCATCATGATAATCATCATCATAATCATGAGCATAACCATCATCATAATCATTATCATAATCGTCATCATAGTCATCGTCATAATCGTCACCATAATCATCATCTTAGTCATCATCATAATCATCATCATAATCATCACCATAATCACCATCATAATCATCATCATAATCATCATCATAATAGTCATCATAATCATTATCATAATCATCATCATAATCATCATCATAATCATCACCATAATCATCATCAGAATTCATCATCATAATCATGATCATAATCATCATCATAATCATGATCATAATCATGAGCATAATCATCATCATAATCATTATCATAATCGTCATCATATTAATCATCATAATCATCATCATAATAGTCATCATAATCATCATCATAATTCATTATATAATCATGAGCATAATCATCATCATAATCATCATCACAATCATCCTCATAATCATCATCATAATCATCATCGTCATAATCATCATCATAATCATCATCATAATCATCATCATAATCATCATCATAATCATCATCATAATAGTCATCATAATCATCATCATAATCATCATCATAATCATCATCATAATCATCATCATAATCATCATCATAATCATCATCATAATCATCATCATAATCATTATCATAATCATCATCATAATATTCATCATAATCATCATCATAATCATGAGCATAACCATCATCATCATCATTATCATAATCGTCATTATAGTCATCGTGATAATCATCATCATAATCATGAGCATAACCATCATCATAATTCATTATATAATCATAATCATAATCATCGTCATAATCATCATCATAATCATCATCATAATCATCATCAGAATTCATCATCATAATCATCATCAGAATTCATCATCATAATCATTATCATAATCATCATCATAATCATGATCATAATCATGAGCATAATCATCATCATAATCATTATCATAATCACCATCATAATCATCATCATAATCATCATCATAATAGTCATCATAATCATCATCATAATCATCATCATAATCATCATCATAATATTCATCATAATCATCATCATAATCATGAGCATAACCATCATCATCATCATTATCATAATCGTCATTATAGTCATCGTGATAATCATCATCATAATCATGAGCATAACCATCATCATAATCAGTATCATAATCGTCATCATAGTCATCGTCATAACCATCATCATAATCATCATCTTAGTCATCATCATAATCATCATCATAATCATCACCATAATCACCATCATAATCATCATAATCATCATCATAATAGTCATCGTAATCATTATCATAATCATGAGCATAACCATCATCATAATCATAATCATAATCGTCATCATAGTCATCGTCATAATCATCATCATAATCATCATCATAATCAGCATCATAATCATCATCATTAACATCATCATAATATTCATCATAATCATCATCATAATCATGAGCATAACCATCATCATAATCATTATCATAATCGTCATCATAGTCATCGTCATAATCGTCATCATAATCATCATCTTAGTCATCATCATAATCGTCATCATAATCATCATCATAATTCATTATATAATCATAATCATAATCATCATCATAATCATCATCATAATCATCATCATAATCATCATCATAATCATCATCATAATCATCATCATAATCATCATCATAATCATCATCATAATCATCATCATAATCATCATCATAATCATGAGCATAATCATCATCATAATCATTATCATAATCGTCATCATATTAATCATCATAATCATCATCATAACCGTCGTCATAATCATCATCATAATCATCATCATAATCATCATCATAATCAGCATCATAATCATCATCATTAGCATCATCATAATATTCATCATAATCATCATCATAATCATGAGCATAACCATCATCATAATCATTATCATAACCATCATCATAATCATTATCATAATCGTCATCATAGTCATCATCATAATCATAACCGTCGTCATAATCATCATCATAATCATCATCATAATCATCATCATAATCATCATCATAATCATCATCATAATCATCATCATAATCATCATCATAATCATGATCATAATCATGAGCATAATCATCATCATAATCATTATCATAATCGTCATCATATTAATCATCATAATCATCATCATAACCGTCGTCATAATCATCATCATAATCATCATCATAATCATCATCATAATCAGCATCATAATCATCATCATTAGCATCATCATAATATTCATCATAATCATCATCATAATCATGA
This sequence comes from Coelioxys conoideus, assembly GCA_947623535.1. Lineage (NCBI taxonomy): Eukaryota > Metazoa > Arthropoda > Insecta > Hymenoptera > Megachilidae > Coelioxys > Coelioxys conoideus. The sequence goes on along the minus strand of CANQJN010000031.1, from coordinate 889,932 downwards.
GCATAACCATCATCATAATCATCATCATAATCATCATCATAATCATCATCATGATCATCATCATAATCATCATCATGATCATCATCATAATCATCATCATAATCATCATCATAATCATCATCATAATCATCATCATAATCATCTTCATAATCATCATCATAATCATGAGCATAACCATCATCATAATCATTATCATAATCGTCATCATAGTCATCATCATAATCGTCATCATAATCATCATCATAATCATAATCATAACCGTCGTCATAATCATCATCATAATCATCATCATAATCATCATCATAATCATCATCATAATCATCATCATAATTCATTGTATAATCATAATCATAGTCATCATCATAATCATCATCATAATCATCATCATAATCATCATCATAATCATCATCATAATCATCATCATAATCATCATCATAATCATCATCATAATCATCATCATAATATTCATCATAATCATCATCATAATATTCATCATAATCATCATCATAATCATGAGCATAACCATCATCATAATCATTATCATAATCGTCATCATAGTCATCATGATAATCATCATCATAATCATGAGCATAACCATCATCTCATAATCATTATCATAATCGTCATCATAGTCATCATGATAATCATCATCATAATCATGAGCATAACCATCATCATAATCATTATCATAATCGTCATCATAGTCATCGCCATAATCGTCATCATAATCATCATCTTAGTCATCATCATAATCATCATCATAATCATCACCATAATCACCATCATAATCATCATCATAAACATCATCATTATAGTCATCATAATCATTATCATAATCATCATCATAATCATCATCATAATCATCATCATAATCATAATCATAACCGTCAACATAATCATCATCAGAATTCATCATCATAATCATGATCATAATCATCATCATAATCATGATCATAATCATGAGCATAATCATCATCATAATCATTATCATAATCGTCATCATAGTCATCATCATAATCATCATCATAATCATCATCATGATCATCATCATAATCATCATCATAATCATCATCATAATCATCATCATAATCATCATCATAATCATCATCATAATCATCATCATAATCATCATCATAATCATCATCATAATCATCATCATAATCATCATCATAATATTCATCATAAATATCATCATAATATTCATCATAATCATTATCATAATCATCATCATAATCATGAGCATAACCACCATCATAATCATTATCATAATCGTCATCATAGTCATCATGATAATCATCATCATAATCATGAGCATAACCATCATCATAATCATTATCATAATCGTCATCATAGTCATCGTCATAATCGTCATCATAATCATCATCTTAGTCATCATCATAATCATCATCATAATCATCACCATAATCACCATCATAATCATCATCATAATCATCATCATAATAGTCATCATAATCATTATCATAATCATCATCATAATCATTATCATAATCGTCATTATAGTCATCGTGATAATCATCATCATAATCATGAGTATAACCATCATCATAATCATGATCATAATCATGAGCATAATCATCATCATAATCATTATCATAATCGTCATCATATTAATCATCATAATCATCATCATAATAGTCATCATAATCATCATCATAATTCATTATATAATCATGAGCATAATCATCATCATAATCATCATCATAATATTCATCATAATCATCATCATAATCATGAGCATAACCATCATCATCATCATTATCATAATCGTCATTATAGTCATCGTGATAATCATCATCATAATCATGAGCATAACCATCATCATAATCAGTATCATAATCGTCATCATAGTCATCGTCATAATCATCATCATAATCATCATCATAATCACCATCACAATATTCATCATAATATTCATCATAATCATCATCATAATCATCATCATAATCATCATCCTAATCATCATCATAATATTCATCATAATCATCATCATAATCATCATCATAATCATCATCATAGTATTCATCATAATCATCATCATAATCATGAGCATAACCATCATCATAATCATCATCATAATCATCATCATAATCATCATCATAATCATAATCATAACCGTCATCATAATCATCATCAGAATTCATCATCACAATCATGATCATAATCATCATCATAATCATGATCATAATCATAATCATAATCATGAGCATAATCATCATCATAATCATTATCATAATCGTCATCATATTAATCATCATAATCATCATCATAATAGTCATCATAATCATCATCATAATTTATTATATAATCATGAGCATAATGATCATCATAATCATCATCATAATCATCATCATAATCATCATCATAATCATCATCCTAATCATCATCATAATATTCATCATAATCATCATCATAATCATGAGCATAACCATCATCATAATCATTATCATAATCGTCATCATAGTCATCGTCATAATCGTCATCATAATCATCATCTTAGTCATCATCATAATCGTCATCATAATCATCATCATAATTCATTATATAATCATAATCATAATCATCATCATAATCATCATCATAATCATCATCATAATCATCATCATAATCATCATCATAATCATCATCATAATCATCATCATAATCATCATCATAATCAGCATCATAATCATCATCATAATCATCATCATAATCATCATCATAATCATCATCATAATCATCATCATAATCATCATCATAATCATCATCATAATCATCGTCATAATCATCATCATAATCATGAGCATAATCATCATCATAATCATTATCATAATCGTCATCATATTAATCATCATAATCATCATCATAACCGTCGTCATAATCATCATCATAATCATCATCATAATCATCATCATAATCAGCATCATAATCATCATCATTAGCATCATCATAATATTCATCATAATCATCATCATAATCATGAGCATAACCATCATCATAATCATTATCATAACCATCATCATAATCATTATCATAATCGTCATCATAGTCATCATCATAATCATAACCGTCGTCATAATCATCATCATAATCATCATCATAATCATCATCATAATCATCATCATAATCATCATCATAATCATCATCATAATCATCATCATAATCATGATCATAATCATGAGCATAATCATCATCATAATCATTATCATAATCGTCATCATATTAATCATCATAATCATCATCATAACCGTCGTCATAATCATCATCATAATCATCATCATAATCATCATCATAATCAGCATCATAATCATCATCATTAGCATCATCATAATATTCATCATAATCATCATCATAATCATGAGCATAACCATCATCATAATCATCATCATAATCATCATCATAATCATCATCATGATCATCATCATAATCATCATCATGATCATCATCATAATCATCATCATAATCATCATCATAATCATCATCATAATCATCATCATAATCATCATCATAATCATGAGCATAACCATCATCATAATCATTATCATAATCGTCATCATAGTCATCATCATAATCGTCATCATAATCATCATCATAATCATAATCATAACCGTCGTCATAATCATCATCATAATCATCATCATAATCATCATCATAATCATCATCATAATTCATTGTATAATCATAATCATAGTCATCATCATAATCATCATCATAATCATCATCATAATCATCACCATAATCATCATCATAATCATCATCATAATCATCATCATAATCATCATCATAATCATCATCATAATATTCATCATAATCATCATCATAATATTCATCATAATCATCATCATAATCATGAGCATAACCATCATCATAATCATTATCATAATCGTCATCATAGTCATCATGATAATCATCATCATAATCATGAGCATAACCATCATCTCATAATCATTATCATAATCGTCATCATAGTCATCATGATAATCATCATCATAATCATGAGCATAACCATCATCATAATCATTATCATAATCGTCATCATAGTCATCGCCATAATCGTCATCATAATCATCATCTTAGTCATCATCATAATCATCATCATAATCATCACCATAATCACCATCATAATCATCATCATAAACATCATCATTATAGTCATCATAATCATTATCATAATCATCATCATAATCATCATCATAATCATCATCATAATCATAATCATAACCGTCAACATAATCATCATCAGAATTCATCATCATAATCATGATCATAATCATCATCATAATCATGATCATAATCATGAGCATAATCATCATCATAATCATTAACATAATCGTCATCATAGTCATCATCATAATCATCATCATAATCATCATCATGATCATCATCATAATCATCATCATAATCATCATCATAATCATCATCATAATCATCATCATAATCATCATCATAATCATCATCATAATCATCATCATAATCATCATCATAATCATCATCATAATCATCATCATAATATTCATCATAAATATCATCATAATATTCATCATAATCATTATCATAATCATCATCATAATCATGAGCATAACCACCATCATAATCATTATCATAATCGTCATCATAGTCATCATGATAATCATCATCATAATCATGAGCATAACCATCATCATAATCATTATCATAATCGTCATCATAGTCATCGTCATAATCGTCATCATAATCATCATCTTAGTCATCATCATAATCATCATCATAATCATCACCATAATCACCATCATAATCATCATCATAATCATCATCATAATAGTCATCATAATCATTATCATAATCATCATCATAATCATTATCATAATCGTCATTATAGTCATCGTGATAATCATCATCATAATCATGAGTATAACCATCATCATAATCATGATCATAATCATGAGCATAATCATCATCATAATCATTATCATAATCGTCATCATATTAATCATCATAATCATCATCATAATAGTCATCATAATCATCATCATAATTCATTATATAATCATGAGCATAATCATCATCATAATCATCATCATAATATTCATCATAATCATCATCATAATCATGAGCATAACCATCATCATCATCATTATCATAATCGTCATTATAGTCATCGTGATAATCATCATCATAATCATGAGCATAACCATCATCATAATCAGTATCATAATCGTCATCATAGTCATCGTCATAATCATCATCATAATCATCATCATAATCACCATCACAATATTCATCATAATCATCATCATAATCATCATCATAATCATCATCCTAATCATCATCATAATATTCATCATAATCATCATCATAATCATCATCATAATCATCATCATAGTATTCATCATAATCATCATCATAATCATGAGCATAACCATCATCATAATCATCATCATAATCATCATCATAATCATCATCATAATCATAATCATAACCGTCATCATAATCATCATCAGAATTCATCATCACAATCATGATCATAATCATCATCATAATCACGATCATAATCATAATCATAATCATGAGCATAATCATCATCATAATCATTATCATAATCGTCATCATATTAATCATCATAATCATCATCATAATAGTCATCATAATCATCATCATAATTTATTATATAATCATGAGCATAATGATCATCATAATCATCATCATAATCATCCTCATAATCATCATCATAATCATCATCGTCATAATCATCATCATAATCATCATCATAATCATCATCATAATCATCATCATAATCATCATCATAATCATCATCATAATCATCATCCTAATCATCATCATAATATTCATCATAATCATCATCATAATCATGAGCATAACCATCATCATAATCATTATCATAATCGTCATCATAGTCATCATCATAATCGTCAAAGTAATCATCATCATAATCATCATCATAATCATGAGCATAATCATCATCATAATCATTATCATAATCGTCATCATAATCGTCATCATAATAGTCATCATAATCATCATCATAATTCATTATATAATCATAATCATAATCATCATCATAATCATCATCATAATCATCATCATAATCATCATCATAATATTCATCATAATCATCATCATAATAGTCATCATAATCATCATCATAATCATAATCTTAATCATCGTCATAATCATCATCGTCATAATCATCATCATAATCATCATCATAATAGTCATCATAATCATCATCAGAATTCATCACCATAATCATTATCATAATCATCATCATAATCATGATCATAATCATGAGCATAATCATTATAATAATCATTATCATAATCGTCATCATATTAATCATCATAATCATCATCATAACAGTCATCATAATCATCATCATAATTCATTATATAATCATCATCATAATCATCATCATAACCATCATCATAATCATCATCATAATCATCATCATAATCATCATCATAATCATCATCATAATCATCATCATAATCATCATCATAATCATCATCATAATCATCATCATAATCATCATAATCATCATCATAATCATGATCACAATCATCATCATAATGATCACCATAATCATAATATTAACCGCAGTCATAATCATCATCATAATCATCATCACAATCATCATCATAATCATCATCATAATCATCATCATAATCCTCATCATAATCATCATCATAATCATCATCATAATCATGAGCATAATCATCATCATAATCATTATCATAATCGTCATCATATTAATCATCATAATCATCATCATAATATTCATCATAATCATCATCATAATCTGGAGCATCACCATCATCATGATCATTATCATAATCGTCATCATAGTCATCATCATAATCATTATCATAATCGTCATCATAGTCATCGTCATAATTATCATCATAATTCATTATATAATCATAATCATAATCATCGTCATAATCATCATCATAATCATCATCATAATCATCATCATAATCATCATCATAATCATCATCATAATCATCATCATAATCATCATCATAATATTCATCATAATCATCATCATAATAGTCATCATAATCATCATCATAATCATAATCTTAATCATCATCATAATCAGCATCGTCATAATCATCATCATAATCATCATCATAATAGTCATCATAATCATCATCAGAATTCATCATCATAATCATTATCATAATCATCATCATAATCATGATCATAATCATGAGCATAATCATCATCATAATCATTATCATAATCACCATCATAATCATCATCATAATCATCATCATAATAGTCATCATAATCATCATCATAATCATCATCATAATCATCATCATAATCATCATCATAATCATCATCATAATCATCATCATAATCATCATCATAATATTCATCATAATCATCATCATAATCATGAGCATAACCATCATCATCATCATTATCATAATCGTCATTATAGTCATCGTGATAATCATCATCATAATCATGAGCATAACCATCATCATAATCAGTATCATAATCGTCATCATAGTCATCGTCATAATCATCATCATAATCATCATCTTAGTCATCATCATAATCATCATCATAATCATCACCATAATCACCATCATAATCATCATAATCATCATCATAATAGTCATCGTAATCATTATCATAATCATCATCATAATCATCATCATAATGATAATCATAACCGTCATCATAATCATCATCAGAATTCATCATCATAATCATGATCATAATCATCATCATAATCATGATCATAATCATGAGCATAATCATCATCATAATCATTATCATAATCGTCATCATATTAATCATCATAATCATCATCATAATCATGAGCATAACCATCATCATAATCATTATCATAATCGTCATCATAGTCATCATCATAATCGTCATAGTAATCATCATCATAATCATCATCATAATCATCATCATTAGCATCATCATAATCATCATCATAATATTCATCATAATCATGAGCATAACCATCATCATAATCATTATCATAATCGTCATCATTGTCATCATCATAATCGTCATCATAATCATCATCTTAGTCATCATCATAATCATCATCATAATCATCACCATACTCACCATCATAATCATCATCATAATCATCATCATAATCATCATTATAATCATCATCATAATTCATTATATAATCATAATCATAATCATCATCATAATCATCACCATAATCATCATCATAATCATCATCATAATTCATTATATAATCATAATCATAGTCATCATCATAATCATCATCATAATCATCATCATAATCATCATCATAATCATCATCATAATCATCATCATGATCATCATCATAAGCATCATCATAATCATCATCATAATCATCATCATAAGCGTCACCATAATCATCATCATAATCATCATCATTAACATCATCATAATCATCATCATAATCAGCATCATAATCATCATCATTAACATCATCATAATATTCATCATAATCATCATCATAATCATGAGCATAACCATCATCATAATCATTATCATAATCATCATCATAATCATTATCATAATCGTCATCATAGTCATCGTCATAATCGTCATCATAATCATCATCTTAGCCATCATCATAATCATCATCATAATCATCACCATAATCACCATCATAATCATCATCATAATCATCATCATAATCACCATCACAATATTCATCATAATCATCATCATAATCATCATCATAATCATTATCATAGTCATCATCATAATCATCATCATAAGCGTCACCATAATCATCATCATAATCATCATCATAATCATCATCATAATCATCATCATAGTCATCATCATAATCATCATCATAAGCGTCACCATAATCATCATCATAATCATCATCATAATCATCATCGTCATAATCATCATCATAATCATCACCATAATCACCATCATAATCATCATAATCATCATCATAATAGTCATCGTAATCATTATCATAATCATCATCATAATCATCATCATAATGATAATCATAATCATTATCATAGTCATCGTCATAATCGTCATCATGATCATCATCTTAGTCATCATCATAATCGTCATCATAATCATCATCATAATTCATTATATAATCATAATCATAATCATCATCATAATCATCATCATAATCATCATCATAATCATCATCATAATCATCATCATAATCATCATCATAATCATCATCATAATCAGCATCATAATCATCATCATAATCATCATCATAATGATCATCATAATCATCATCATAATCATCATCATAATCATCATCATAATCATCATCATAATCATCATCATAATCATCATCATAATCATCATCATAATCATCATCATAATCATGATCATAATCATGAGCATAATCATCATCATAATCATTATCATAATCGTCATCATATTAATCATCATAATCATCATCATAACCGTCGTCATAATCATCATCATAATCATCATCATAATCATCATCATAATCATCATCATAATCATTATCATAATCGTCATCATAGTCATCGTCATAATCGTCATCATAATCATCATCTTAGCCATCATCATAATCATCATCATAATCATCACCATAATCACCATCATAATCATCATCATAATCATCATCATAATCACCATCACAATATTCATCATAATCATCATCATAATCATCATCATAATCATTATCATAGTCATCATCATAATCATCATCATAAGCGTCACCATAATCATCATCATAATCATCATCATAATCATCATCATAATCATCATCATAATCACCATCACAATATTCATCATAATCATCATCATAATCATCATCATAATAGTCATCATAATCATCATCATAATCATCATCATAATCATCATCATAATCAGCATCATAATCATCATCATTAACATCATCATAATATTCATCATAATCATCATCATAATCATGAGCATAACCATCATCATAATCATTATCATAATCGTCATCATAGTCATCGTCATAATCGTCATCATAATCATCATCTTAGTCATCATCATAATCGTCATCATAATCATCATCATAATTCATTATATAATCATAATCATAATCATCATCATAATCATCATCATAATCATCATCATAATCATCATCATAATCATCATCATAATCATCATCATAATCATCATCATAATCAGCATCATAATCATCATCATAATCATCATCATAATGATCATCATATTAATCATCATAATCATCATCATAACCGTCGTCATAATCATCATCATAATCATCATCATAATCATCATCATAATCATCATCATAATCAGCATCATAATCATCATCAGAATTCATCATCATAATCATGATCATAATCATCATCATAATCATGATCATAATCATGAGCATAATCATCATCATAATCATTATCATAATCGTCATCATATTAATCATCATAATCATCATCATAATCATGAGCATAACCATCATCATAATCATTATCATAATCGTCATCATAGTCATCATCATAATCGTCATAGTAATCGTCATCATAATCATCATCATAATCATCATCATTAGCATCATCATAATCATCATCATAATATTCATCATAATCATGAGCATAACCATCATCATAATCATTATCATAATCGTCATCATTGTCATCATCATAATCGTCATCATAATCATCATCTTAGTCATCATCATAATCATCATCATAATCATCACCATACTCACCATCATAATCATCATCATAATCATCATCATAATCATCATTATAATCATCATCATAATTCATTATATAATCATAATCATAATCATCATCATAATCATCACCATAATCATCATCATAATCATCATCATAATTCATTATATAATCATAATCATAATCATCATCATAATCATCATCATAATCATCATCATAATCATCATCATAATCATCATCATAATCATCATCATGATCATCATCATAAGCATCATCATAATCATCATCATAATCATCATCATAAGCGTCACCATAATCATCATCATAATCATCATCATTAACATCATCATAATCATCATCATAATCAGCATCATAATCATCATCATTAACATCATCATAATATTCATCATAATCATCATCATAATCATGAGCATAACCATCATCATAATCATTATCATAATCATCGTCATAATCATTATCATAATCGTCATCATAGTCATCGTCATAATCGTCATCATAATCATCATCTTAGCCATCATCATAATCATCATCATAATCATCACCATAATCACCATCATAATCATCATCATAATCATCATCATAATCACCATCACAATATTCATCATAATCATCATCATAATCATCATCATAATCATCATCATAATCATCATCATAATCATCATCATAATCATCATCATAATCATGATCATAATCATGAGCATAATCATCATCATAATCATTATCATAATCGTCATCATATTAATCATCATAATCATCATCATAACCGTCGTCATAATCATCATCATAATCATCATCATAATCATCATCATAATCAGCATCATAATCATCATCATTAGCATCATCATAATATTCATCATAATCATCATCATAGTCATGAGCATAACCTTCATCATAATATTCATCATAATCATCATCATAATCATGAGCATAACCATCATCATAATCATTATCATAATCGTCATCATATTAATCATCATAATCATCATCATAACCGTCGTCATAATCATCATCATAATCATCATCATAATCATCATCATAATCAGCATCATAATCATCATCATTAGCATCATCATAATCAGCATCATAATCATCATCATTAGCATCATCATAATATTCATCATAATCATCATCATAATCATGAGCATAACCATCATCATAATCATTATCATAACCATCATCATAATCATTATCATAATCGTCATCATAGTCATCATCATAATCATAACCGTCGTCATAATCATCATCATAATCATCATCATAATCATCATCATAATCATCATCATAATCATCATCATAATCATCATCATAATCATCATCATAATCATCATCATAATCATGATCATAATCATGAGCATAATCATCATCATAATCATTATCATAATCGTCATCATATTAATCATCATAATCATCATCATAACCGTCGTCATAATCATCATCATAATCATCATCATAATCATCATCATAATCAGCATCATAATCATCATCATTAGCATCATCATAATATTCATCATAATCATCATCATAATCATGAGCATAACCATCATCATAATCATCATCATAATCATCATCATAATCATCATCATGATCATCATCATAATCATCATCATGATCATCATCATAATCATCATCATAATCATCATCATAATCATCATCATAATCATCATCATAATCATCATCATAATCATCATCATAATCATCATCATAATCATGAGCATAACCATCATCATAATCATTATCATAATCGTCATCATAGTCATCATCATAATCGTCATCATAATCATCATCATAATCGTCATCATAGTCATCATCATAATCGTCATCATAATCATCATCATAATCATAATCATAACCGTCGTCATAATCATCATCATAATCATCATCATAATCATCATCATAATCATCATCATAATCATCATCATAATCATCATCATAATTCATTGTATAATCATAATCATCATCATAATTCATTGTATAATCATAATCATAGTCATCATCATAATCATCATCATAATCATCATCATAATCATCATCATAATCATCATCATAATCATCATCATAATCATCATCATAATCATCATCATAATATTCATCATAATCATAATCATAATATTCATCATAATCATCATCATAATCATGAGCATAACCATCATCATAATCATTATCATAATCGTCATCATAGTCATCATGATAATCATCATCATAATCATGAGCATAACCATCATCTCATAATCATTATCATAATCGTCATCATAGTCATCATGATAACCATCATCATAATCATTATCATAATCGTCATCATAGTCATCATCATAATCATCATCATAATCATCATCATGATCATCATCATAATCATCATCATCATCATCATCATAATCATCATCATAATCATCATCATAATCATCATCATAATCATCATCATAATCATCATCATAATCATCATCATAATCATCATCATAATATTCATCATAATCATCATCACAATATTCATCATAATCATTATCATAATCATCATCATAATCATGAGCATAACCATCATCATAATCATTATCATAATCGTCATCATAGTCATCATGATAATCATCATCATAATCATGAGCATAACCATCATCATAATCATTATCATAATCGTCATCATAGTCATCGTCATAATCGTCATCATAATCATCAAATTAGTCATCATCATAATCATCATCATAATCATCACCATAATCACCATCATAATCATCATCATAATCATCATCATAATAGTCATCATAATCATTATCATAATCATCATCATAATCATCATCATAATCATCATCATAATCATAATCATAACCGTCATCATAATCATCATCAGAATTCATCATCATAATCATGATCATAATCATCATCATAATCATGATCATAATCATGAGCATAATCATCATCATAATCATTATCATAATCGTCATCATAGTCATCATCATAATCATCATCATAATCATCATCATGATCATCATCATAATCATCATCATAATCATCATCATAATCATCATCATAATCATCATCATAATCATCATCATAATCATCATCATAATCATCATCATAATCATCATCATAATCATCATCATAATCATCATCATAATATTCATCATAATCATCATCATAATATTCATCATAATCATTATCATAATCATCATCATAATCATGAGCATAACCATCATCATAATCATTATCATAATCGTCATCATAGTCATCATGATAATCATCATCATAATCATGAGCATAACCATCATCATAATCATTATCATAATCGTCATCATAGTCATCGTCATAATCGTCATCATAATCATCATCTTAGTCATCATCATAATCATCATCATAATCATCACCATAATCACCATCATAATCATCATCATAATCATCATCATAATAGTCATCATAATCATTATCATAATCATCATCATAATCATCATCATAATCATCATCATAATCATAATCATAACCGTCATCATTATCATCATCAGAATTCATCATCATAATCATGATCATAATCATCATCATAATCATGATCATAATCATGAGCATAATCATCATCATAATCATTATCATAATCGTCATCATATTAATCATCATAATCATCATCATAATAGTCATCATAATCATCATCATAATTCATTATATAATCATGAGCATAATCATCATCATAATCATCATCACAATCATCCTCATAATCATCATCATAATCATCATCGTCATAATCATCATCATAATCATCATCATAATCATCATCATAATCATCATCATAATCATCATCATAATCATCATCATAATCATGAGCATAACCATCATCATCATCATTATCATAATCGTCATTATAGTCATCGTGATAATCATCATCATAATCATGAGCATAACCATCATCATAATTCATTATATAATCATAATCATAATCATCGTCATAATCATCATCATAATCATCATCATAATCATCATCATAATCATGATCATAATCATGAGCATAATCATCATCATAATCATGATCATAATCATGAGCATAATCATCATCATAATCGTCATCATAGTCATCATCATAATCATTATCATAACCGTCATCATAATCATCATCATAATCATCGTCATAATAGTCATCATAATCATCATCAGAATTCATCATCATAATCATTATCATAATCATCATCATAATCATTATCATAATCATCATCATAATCATGATCATAATCATGAGCATAATCATCATCATAATCATTATCATAATCACCATCATAATCATGATCATAATCATCATCATAATAGTCACCATAATCATCATCATAATCATCATCATAATCATCATCATAATCATCATCATAATCATCATCATAATCATCATCAGAATTCATCATCATAATCATTATCATAATCATCATCATAATCATGATCATAATCATGAGCATAATCATCATCATAATCATTATCATAATCACCATCATAATCATCATCATAATCATCATCATAATAGTCATCATAATCATCATCATAATCATCATCATAATCATCATCATAATCATCATCATAATCATGATCATAATCATCATCAGAATTCATCATCATAATCATGATCATAATCATCATCATAATCATGATCATAATCATGAGCATAATCATCATCATAATCATTATCATAATCGTCATCATATTAATCATCATAATCATCATCATAATCATGAGCATAACCATCATCATAATCATTATCATAATCGTCATCATAGTCATCATCATAAGCGTCACCATAATCATCATCATAATCATCATCATTAACATCATCATAATCATCATCATAATCAGCATCATAATCATCATCATTAACATCATCATAATATTCATCATAATCATCATCATAATCATGAGCATAACCATCATCATAATCATTATCATAATCATCATCATAATCATTATCATAATCGTCATCATAGTCATCGTCATAATCGTCATCATAATCATCATCTTAGCCATCATCATAATCATCATCATAATCATCACCATAATCACCATCATAATCATCATCATAATCATCATCATAATCACCATCACAATATTCATCATAATCATCATCATAATCATCATCATAATCATTATCATAGTCATCATCATAATCATCATCATAAGCGTCACCATAATCATCATCATAATCATCATCATAATCATCATCATAATCATCATCATAATCACCATCACAATATTCATCATAATCATCATCATAATCATCATCATAATAGTCATCATAATCATCATCGTAATCATCATCATAATCATCATCATAATCAGCATCATAATCATCATCATTAACATCATCATAATATTCATCATAATCATCATCATAATCATGAGCATAACCATCATCATAATCATTATCATAATCGTCATCATAGTCATCGTCATAATCGTCATCATAATCATCATCTTAGTCATCATCATAATCGTCATCATAATCATCATCATAATTCATTATATAATCATAATCATAATCATCATCATAATCATCATCATAATCATCATCATAATCATGAGCATAACCATCATCTCATAATCATTATCATAATCGTCATCATAGTCATCATGATAATCATCATCATAATCATCATCATAATCATCATCATAATCATTATCATAGTCATCATCATAATCATCATCATAAGCGTCACCATAATCATCATCATAATCATCATCATAATCATCATCATAATCATCATCATAATCACCATCACAATATTCATCATAATCATCATCATAATCATCATCATAATAGTCATCATAATCATCATCGTAATCATCATCATAATCATCATCATAATCATCATCATGATCATCATCATAATCATCATCATGATCATCATCATAATCATCATCATAATCATCATCATAATCATCATCATAATCATCATCATAATCATCATCATAATCATCATCATAATCATGAGCATAACCATCATCATAATCATTATCATAATCGTCATCATAGTCATCATCATAATCGTCATCATAATCATCATCATAATCATAATCATAACCGTCGTCATAATCATCATCATAATCATCATCATAATCATCATCATAATCATCATCATAATCATCATCATAATCATCATCATAATTCATTGTATAATCATAATCATAGTCATCATCATAATCATCATCATAATCATCATCATAATCATCATCATAATCATCATCATAATCATCATCATAATCATCATCATAATCATCATCATAATATTCATCATAATCATCATCATAATATTCATCATAATCATCATCATAATCATGAGCATAACCATCATCATAATCATTATCATAATCGTCATCATAGTCATCATGATAATCATCATCATAATCATGAGCATAACCATCATCTCATAATCATTATCATAATCGTCATCATAGTCATCATGATAATCATCATCATAATCATGAGCATAACCATCATCATAATCATTATCATAATCGTCATCATAGTCATCATCATAATCATCATCATAATCATCATCATGATCATCATCATAATCATCATCATCATCATCATCATAATCATCATCATAATCATCATCATAATCATCATCATAATCATCATCATAATCATCATCATAATCATCATCATAATCATCATCATAATATTCATCATAATCATCATCATAATATTCATCATAATCATTATCATAATCATCATCATAATCATCATCATAATCATCATCATAATCATCATCATAATCATAATCATAACCGTCATCATAATCATCATCAGAATTCATCATCATAATCATGATCATAATCATCATCATAATCATGATCATAATCATGAGCATAATCATCATCATAATCATTATCATAATCGTCATCATAGCCATCATCATAATCATCATCATAATCATCATCATGATCATCATCATAATCATCATCATAATCATCATCATAATCATCATCATAATCATCATCATAATCATCATCATAATCATCATCATAATCATCATCATAATCATCATCATAATCATCATCATAATCATCATCATAATCATCATCATAATCATCATCATAATCATCATCATAATATTCATCATAATCATCATCATAATATTCATCATAATCATTATCATAATCATCATCATAATCATGAGCATAACCATCATCATAATCATTATCATAATCGTCATCATAGTCATCATGATAATCATCATCATAATCATGAGCATAACCATCATCATAATCATTATCATAATCGTCATCATAGTCATCGTCATAATCGTCATCATAATCATCATCTTAGTCATCATTCTAATCATCATCATAATCATCACCATAATCACCATCATAATCATCATCATAATCATCATCATAATAGTCATCATAATCATTATCATAATCATCATCATAATCATCATCATAATCATAATCATAACCGTCATCATAATCATCATCAGAATTCATCATCATAATCATGATCATAATCATCATCATAATCATGATCATAATCATGAGCATAATCATCATCATAATCATTATCATAATCGTCATCATATTAATCATCATAATCATCATCATAATAGTCATCATAATCATCATCATAATTCATTATATAATCATGAGCATAATCATCATCATAATCATCATCACAATCATCCTCATAATCATCATCATAATATTCATCATAATCATCATCATAATCATCATCATAATCATCATCATAATCATCATCATAATCATCATCATAATATTCATCATAATCATCATCATAATATTCATCATAATCATTATCATAATCATCATCATAATCATCATCATGATCATCATCATAATCATCATCATCATCATCATCATCATAATCATCATCATAATCATCATCATAATCATCATCATAATCATCATCATAATCATCATCATAATCATCATCATAATCATCATCATAATATTCATCATAATCATCATCATAATCATCATCATAATCAGCATCATAATCATCATCATTAACATCATCATAATATTCATCATAAACATCATCATAATCATGAGCATAACCATCATCATAATCATTATCATAATCGTCATCATAGTCATCGTCATAATCGTCATCATAATCATCATCTTAGTCATCATCATAATCGTCATCATAATCATCATCATAATTCATTATATAATCATAATCATAATCATCATCATAATCATCATCATAATCATCATCATAATCATCATCATAATCATCATCATAATCATCATCATAATCATCATCATAATCAGCATCATAATCATCATCATAATCATCATCATAATGATCATCATAATCATCATCATAATCATCATCATAATCATCATCATAATCATCATCATAATCATCATCATAATCATCATCATAATCATCATCATAATCATCATCATAATCATGATCATAATCATGAGCATAATCATCATCATAATCATTATCATAATCGTCATCATATTAATCATCATAATCATCATCATAACCGTCGTCATAATCATCATCATAATCATCATCATAATCATCATCATAATCAGCATCATAATCATCATCATTAGCATCATCATAATATTCATCATAATCATCATCATAATCATGAGCATAACCATCATCATAATCATTATCATAACCATCATCATAATCATTATCATAATCGTCATCATAGTCATCATCATAATCATAACCGTCGTCATAATCATCATCATAATCATCATCATAATCATCATCATAATCATCATCATAATCATCATCATAATCATCATCATAATCATCATCATAACCGTCGTCATAATCATCATCATAATCATCATCATAATCATCATCATAATCAGCATCATAATCATCATCATTAGCATCATCATAATATTCATCATAATCATCATCATAATCATGAGCATAACCATCATCATAATCATTATCATAACCATCATCATAATCATTATCATAATCGTCATCATAGTCATCATCATAATCATAACCGTCGTCATAATCATCATCAGAATCATCATCATAATCATCATCATAATCATCATCATAATCATCATCATAATCATCATCATAATCATCATCATAATCATGAGCATAACCATCATCATAATCATTATCATAATCGTCATCATAGTCATCATCATAATCGTCATCATAATCATCATCATAATCATAATCATAACCGTCGTCATAATCATCATCATAATCATCATCATAATCATCATCATAATCATCATCATAATTCATTGTATAATCATAATCATCATCATAATTCATTGTATAATCATAATCATAATCATCATCATAATCATCATCATAATCATCATCATAATCATCATCATAATCATCATCATAATCATCATCATAATCAGCATCATAATCATCATCATAATCATCATCATAATGATCATCATAATCATCATCATAATCATCATCATAATCATCATCATAATCATCATCATAATCATCATCATAATCATCATCATAATCATCATCATAATCATGATCATAATCATGAGCATAATCATCATCATAATCATTATCATAATCGTCATCATATTAATCATCATAATCATCATCATAACCGTCGTCATAATCATCATCATAATCATCATCATAATCATCATCATAATCAGCATCATAATCATCATCATTAGCATCATCATAATATTCATCATAATCATCATCATAATCATGAGCATAACCATCATCATAATCATCATCATAATCATCATCATAATCATCATCATGATCATCATCATAATCATCATCATGATCATCATCATAATCATCATAATCATCATCATAATCATCATCATAATCATCATCATAATCATCATCATAATCATGAGCATAACCATCATCATAATCATTATCATAATCGTCATCATAGTCATCATCATAATCGTCATCATAATCATCATCATAATCATAATCATAACCGTCGTCATAATCATCATCATAATCATCATCATAATCATCATCATAATCATCATCATAATTCATTTTATAATCATAATCATCATCATAATTCATTGTATAATCATAATCATAGTCATCATCATAATCATCATCATAATCATCATCATAATCATCATCATAATCATCATCATAATCATCACCATAATCACCATCATAATCATCATCAGAATCATCATCATAATAGTCATCATAATCATTATCATAATCATCATCATAATCATCATCATAATCGTCATCATATTAATCATCATAATCACCATCATAATAGTCATCATAATCATCATCATAATTCATTATATAATCATGAGCATAATCATCATCATAATCATGAGCATAACCATCATCATAATCATTATCATAATCGTCATCATAGTCATCATCATAATCATAATCATAACCGTCATCATAATCATCATCAGAATTCATCATCATAATAGTCATCATAATCATCATCATAATTCATTATATAATCATGAGCATAATCATCATCATAATCATCATCATAATCATCCTCATAATCATCATCATAATCATCATCGTCATAATCATCATCATAATCATCATCATAATCATCATCATAATCATCATCATAATCATCATCATAATAGTCATCATAATCATCATCATAATCATCATCATAATCATCATCATAATCATCATCATAATATTCATCATAATCATCATCATAATCATGAGCATAACCATCATCATCATCATTATCATAATCGTCATTATAGTCATCGTGATAATCATCATCATAATCATGAGCATAACCATCATCATAATCAGTATCATAATCGTCATCATAGTCATCGTCATAATCATCATCATAATCATCATCATAATCACCATCACAATATTCATCATAATATTCATCATACTCATCATCATAATCATCATCATAATCATCATCCTAATCATCATCATAATATTCATCATAATCATCATCATAATCATCATCGTCATAATCATCATCATAATCATCATCATAATCATCATCATAATCATCATCATAATCATCATCATAATAGTCATCATAATCATCATCATAATCATCATCATAATCATCATCATAATCATCATCATAATATTCATCATAATCATCATCATAATCATGAGCATAACCATCATCATCATCATTATCATAATCGTCATTATAGTCATCGTGATAATCATCATCATAATCATGAGCATAACCATCATCATAATCAGTATCATAATCGTCATCATAGTCATCGTCATAATCATCATCATAATCATCATCATAATCATCATCATAATAGTCATCATAATCATCATCATAATCATCATCGTCATAATCATCATCATAATCATCATCATAATCATCATCATAATCATCATCATAATCATCATCATAATAGTCATCATAATCATCATCATAATCATCATCATAATCATCATCATAATCATCATCATAATCATCATCATAATATTCATCATAATCATCATCATAATCATGAGCATAACCATCATCATAATCATTATCATAATCGTCATCATAGTCATCATCATAATCGTCAAAGTAATCATCATCATAATCATCATCATAATCATGAGCATAATCATCATCATAATCATTATCATAATCGTCATCATAATCGTCATCATAATCGTCATCATAATAGTCATCATAATCATCATCATAATTCATTATATAATCATAATCATAATCATCATCATAATCATCATCATAATCATCATCATAATCATCATCATAATCATCATCATAATCATCATCATAATCATCATCATAATCATCATCATAATATTCATCATAATCATCATCATAATAGTCATCATAATCATCATCATAATCATAATCTTAATCATCATCATAATCATCATCGTCATAATCATCATCATAATCATCATCATAATAGTCATCATAATCATCATCAGAATTCATCATCATAATCATTATCATAATCATCATCATAATCATGATCATAATCATGAGCATAATCATCATCATAATCATTATCATAATCACCATCATAATCATCATCATAATCATCATCATAATAGTCATCATAATCATCATCATAATCATCATCATAATCATCATCATAATCATCATCATAATCATGATCATAATCATCATCATAATCATCATCATAATCATCATCATAATCATGAGCATAACCATCATCATCATCATTATCATAATCGTCATTATAGTCATCGTGATAATCATCATCATAATCATGAGCATAACCATCATCATAATCAGTATCATAATCGTCATCATAGTCATCGTCATAATCATCATCATAATCATCATCTTAGTCATCATCATAATCATCATCAGAATTCATCATCATAATCATGATCATAATCATCATCATAATCATGATCATAATCATGAGCATAATCATCATCATAATCATTATCATAATCGTCATCATATTAATCATCATAATCATCATCATAATCATGAGCATAACCATCATCATAATCATTATCATAATCGTCATCATAGTCATCATCATAATCGTCATAGTAATCATCATCATAATCATCATCATAATCATCATCATTAGCATCATCATAATCATCATCATAATATTCATCATAATCATGAGCATATCCATCATCATAATCATTATCATAATCGTCATCATTGTCATCATCACAATCGTCATCATAATCATCATCTTCGTCATCATCATAATCATCATCATAATCATCACCATACTCACCATCATAATCATCATCATAATCATCATCATAATCATCATTATAATCATCATCATAATTCATTATATAATCATAATCATAATCATCATCATAATCATCACCATAATCATCATCATAATCATCATCATAATCATCATCATAATTCATTATATAATCATAATCATAATCATCATCATAATCATCATCATAATCATCATCATAATCATCATCATAATCATCATCATGATCATCATCATAAGCATCATCATAATCATCATCATAATCATCATCATAAGCGTCACCATAATCATCATCATAATCATCATCATTAAATTCATCATAATCATCATCATAATCAGCATCATAATCATCATCATTAACATCATCATAATATTCATCATAATCATCATCATAATCATGAGCATAACCATCATCATAATCATTATCATAATCATCATCATAATCATTATCATAATCGTCATCATAGTCATCGTCATAATCGTCATCATAATCATCATCTTAGCCATCATCATAATCATCATCATAATCATCACCATAATCACCATCATAATCATCATCATAATCATCATCATAATCACCATCACAATATTCATCATAATCATCATCATAATCATCATCATAATCATTATCATCGTCATCATCATAATCATCATCATAAGCGTCACCATAATCATCATCATAATCATCATCATAATCATCATCATAATCATCATCATAATCACCATCACAATAGTCATCATAATCATCATCATAATCATCATCATAATCATCATCATAATCAGCATCATAATCATCATCATAATCATCATCATAATCATCATCCTAATCATCATCATAATATTCATCATAATCATCATCATAATCATCATCGTCATAATCATCATCATAATCATCATCATAATCATCATCATAATCATCATCATAATCATCATTATAATAGTCACCATAATCACCATCATAATCATCATCATAATCATCATCATAATAGTCATCATAATCATTATCATAATCATCATCATAATCATCATCATAATCGTCATCATATTAATCATCATAATCATCATCATAATAGTCATCATAATCATCATCATAATTCATTATATAATCATGAGCATAATCATCATCATAATCATGAGCATAACCATCATCATAATCATTATCATAATCGTCATCATAGTCATCATCATAATCATAATCATAACCGTCATCATAATCATCATCAGAATTCATCATCATAATAGTCATCATAATCATCATCATAATTCATTATATAATCATGAGCATAATCATCATCATAATCATCATCATAATCATCCTCATAATCATCATCATAATCATCATCGTCATAATCATCATCATAATCATCATCATAATCATCATCATAATCATCATCATAATCATCATCATAATAGTCATCATAATCATCATCATAATCATCATCATAATCATCATCATAATCATCATCATAATATTCATCATAATCATCATCATAATCATGAGCATAACCATCATCATCATCATTATCATAATCGTCATTATAGTCATCGTGATAATCATCATCATAATCATGAGCATAACCATCATCATAATCAGTATCATAATCGTCATCATAGTCATCGTCATAATCATCATCATAATCATCATCATAATCACCATCACAATATTCATCATAATATTCATCATACTCATCATCATAATCATCATCATAATCATCATCATAATCATCATCCTAATCATCATCATAATATTCATCATAATCATCATCATAATCATCATCGTCATAATCATCATCATAATCATCATCATAATCATCATCATAATCATCATCATAATCATCATCATAATAGTCATCATAATCATCATCATAATCATCATCATAATCATCATCATAATCATCATCATAATATTCATCATAATCATCATCATAATCATGAGCATAACCATCATCATCATCATTATCATAATCGTCATTATAGTCAGCGTGATAATCATCATCATAATCATGAGCATAGCCATCATCATAATCAGTATCATAATCGTCATCATAGTCATCGTCATAATCATCATCATAATCATCATCATAATCACCATCACAATATTCATCATAATATTCATCATACTCATCATCATAATCATCATCATAATCATCATCATAATCATCATCCTAATCATCATCATAATATTCATCATAATCATCATCATAATCATCATCGTCATAATCATCATCATAATCATCATCATAATCATCATCATAATCATCATCATAATCATCATCATAATAGTCATCATAATCATCATCATAATCATCATCATAATCATCATCATAATCATCATCATAATATTCATCATAATCATCATCATAATCATGAGCATAACCATCATCATCATCATTATCATAATCGTCATTATAGTCATCGTGATAATCATCATCATAATCATGAGCATAACCATCATCATAATCAGTATCATAATCGTCATCATAGTCATCGTCATAATCATCATCATAATCATCATCATAATCATCATCATAATAGTCATCATAATCATCATCATAATCATCATCATAATCATCATCGTCATAATCATCATCATAATCATCATCATAATCATCATCATAATCATCATCATAATCATCATCATAATAGTCATCATAATCATCATCATAATCATCATCATAATCATCATCATAATCATCATCATAATCATCATCATAATCATCATCCTAATCATCATCATAATATTCATCATAATCATCATCATAATCATGAGCATAACCATCATCATAATCATTATCATAATCGTCATCATAGTCATCATCATAATCGTCAAAGTAATCATCATCATAATCATCATCATAATCATGAGCATAATCATCATCATAATCATTATCATAATCGTCATCATAATCGTCATCATAATCGTCATCATAATAGTCATCATAATCATCATCATAATTCATTATATAATCATAATCATAATCATCATCATAATCATCATCATAATCATCATCATAATCATCATCATAATCATCATCATAATCATCATCATAATCATCATCATAATCATCATCATAATCATCATCATAATATTCATCATAATCATCATCATAATAGTCATCATGATCATCATCATAATCATAATCTTAATCATCATCATAATCATCATCGTCATAATCATCATCATAATCATCATCATAATAGTCATCATAATCATCATCAGAATTCATCATCATAATCATTATCATAATCATCATCATAATCATGATCATAATCATGAGCATAATCATCATCATAATCATTATCATAATCACCATCATAATCATCATCATAATCATCATCATAATAGTCATCATAATCATCATCATAATCATCATCATAATCATCATCATAATCATCATCATAATCATGATCATAATCATCATCATAATCATCATCATAATCATCATCATAATCATGAGCATAACCATCATCATCATCATTATCATAATCGTCATTATAGTCATCGTGATAATCATCATCATAATCATGAGCATAACCATCATCATAATCATTATCATAATCGTCATCATAGTCATCATCATAATCGTCATAGTAATCATCATCATAATCATCATCATAATCATCATCATTAGCATCATCATAATCATCATCATAATATTCATCATAATCATCATTATAATCATCATCATAATTCATTATATAATCATAATCATAATCATCATCATAATCATCACCATAATCATCATCATAATCATCATCATAATTCATTATATAATCATAATCATAATCATCATCATAATCATCATCATAATCATCATCATAATCATCATCATAATCATCATCATAATCATCATCATGATCATCATCATAAGCATCATCATAATCATCATCATAATCATCATCATAAGCGTCACCATAATCATCATCATAATCATCATCATTAAATTCATCATAATCATCATCATAATCAGCATCATAATCATCATCATTAACATCATCATAATATTCATCATAATCATCATCATAATCATGAGCATAACCATCATCATAATCATTATCATAATCATCATCATAATCATTATCATAATCGTCATCATAGTCATCGTCATAATCGTCATCATAATCATCATCTTAGCCATCATCATAATCATCATCATAATCATCACCATAATCACCATCATAATCATCATCATAATCATCATCATAATCACCATCACAATATTCATCATAATCATCATCATAATCATCATCATAATCATTATCATCGTCATCATCATAATCATCATCATAAGCGTCACCATAATCATCATCATAATCATCATCATAATCATCATCATAATCATCATCATAATCACCATCACAATAGTCATCATAATCATCATCATAATCATCATCATAATCATCATCATAATCAGCATCATAATCATCATCATAATCATCATCATAATCATCATCATAATCATCATCATAATCATCATCATAATCACCATCACAATAGTCATCATAATCATCATCATAATCATCATCATAATCATCATCATAATCAGCATCATAATCATCATCATAATCATCATCATAATCACCATCATAATCATCAGCATAATCATCATCATAATGATCATCATAATCATCATCATAATCATCATCATAATCATCATCATAATCATCATCATAATCATCATCATAATCATCATCATAATCATCATCATAATCATGATCATAATCATGAGCATAATCATCATCATAATCATTATCATAATCGTCATCATATTAATCATCATAATCATCATCATAACCGTCGTCATAATCATCATCATAATCATCATCATAATCATCATCATAATCAGCATCATAATCATCATCATTAGCATCATCATAATATTCATCATAATCATCATCATAATCATGAGCATAACCATCATCATAATCATTATCATAACCATCATCATAATCATTATCATAATCGTCATCATAGTCATCATCATAATCATAACCGTCGTCATAATCATCATCATAATCATCATCATAATCATCATCATAATCATCTTCATAATCATCATCATAATCATCATCATAATCATCATCATAATCATGATCATAATCATGAGCATAATCATCATCATAATCATTATCATAATCGTCATCATATTAATCATCATAATCATCATCATAATAGTCATCATAATCATCATCATAATTCATTATATAATCATGAGCATAATCATCATCATAATCATCATCACAATCATCCTCATAATCATCATCATAATCATCATCATAATCATTATCATAATCATCATCATAATATTCATCATAATCATCATCATAATCATGAGCATAACCATCATCATCATCATTATCATAATCGTCATTATAGTCATCGTGATAATCATCATCATAATCATGAGCATAACCATCATCATAATTCATTATATAATCATAATCATAATCATCGTCATAATCATCATCATAATCATCATCATAATCATCATCATAATCATGATCATAATCATGAGCATAATCATCATCATAATCATCATCATAATCATCATCATAATCATCATCAGAATTCATCATCATAATCATTATCATAATCATCATCATAATCATGATCATAATCATGAGCATAATCATCATCATAATCATTATCATAATCACCATCATAATCATCATCATAATCATCATCATAATAGTCATCATAATCATCATCATAATCATCATCATAATCATCATCATAATATTCATCATAATCATCATCATAATCATGAGCATAACCATCATCATCATCATTATCATAATCGTCATTATAGTCATCGTGATAATCATCATCATAATCATGAGCATAACCATCATCATAATCAGTATCATAATCGTCATCATAGTCATCGTCATAATCATCATCATAATCATCATCTTAGTCATCATCATAATCATCATCATAATCATCACCATAATCACCATCATAATCATCATAATCATCATCATAATAGTCATCGTAATCATTATCATAATCATCATCATAATCATCATCATAATGATAATCATAACCGTCATCATAATCAACATCAGAATTCATCATCATAATCATGATCATAATCATCATCATAATCATGATCATAATCATGAGCATAATCATCATCATAATCATTATCATAATCGTCATCATATTAATCATCATAATCATCATCATAATAATGAGCATAACCATCATCATAATCATTATCATAATCGTCATCATAGTCATCATCATAATCGTCATAGTAATCATCATCATAATCATCATCATAATCATCATCATTAGCATCATCATAATCATCATGATAATATTCATCATAATCATGAGCATAACCATCATCATAATCATTATCATAATCGTCAACATTGTCATCATCATAATCGTCATCATAATCATCATCTTAGTCATCATCATAATCATCATCATAATCATCACCATACTCACCATCATAATCATCATCATAATCATCATCATAATCATCATTATAATCATCATCATAATTCATTATATAATCATAATCATAATCATCATCATAATCATCACCATAATCATCATCATAATCATCATCATAATTCATTATATAATCATAATCATAATCATCATCATAATCATCATCATAATCATCATCATAATCATCATCATAATCATCATCATAATCATCATCATGATCATCATCATAAGCATCATCATAATCATCATCATAATCATCATCATAAGCGTCACCATAATCATCATCATAATCATCATCATTAACATCATCATAATCATCATCATAATCAGCATCATAATCATCATCATTAACATCATCATAATATTCATCATAATCATCATCATAATCATGAGCATAACCATCATCATAATCATTATCATAATCATCATCATAATCATTATCATAATCGTCATCATAGTCATCGTCATAATCGTCATCATAATCATCATCTTAGCCATCATCATAATCATCATCATAATCATCACCATAATCACCATCATAATCATCATCATAATCATCATCATAATCACCATCACAATATTCATCATAATCATCATCATAATCATCATCATAATCATTATCATAGTCATCATCATAATAGTCATCATAATCATCATCATAATCATCATCATAATCATCATCATAATCTGCATCATAATCATCATCATTAACATCATCATAATATTCATCATAATCATCATCATAATCATCATCATAATCATCATCATAATCAGCATCATAATCATCATCATTAACATCATCATAATATTCATCATAATCATCATCATAATCATGAGCATAACCATCATCATATTCATTATCATAATCATCATCATAATCATCATCATAATCATTATCATAGTCATCATCATAATCATCATTATAAGCGTCACCATAATCATCATCATAATCATCATCATAATCATCATCATAATCATCATCATAATCACCATCACAATATTCATCATAATCATCATCATAATCATCATCATAATAGTCATCATAATCATCATCATAATCATCATCATAATCATCATCATAATCAGCATCATAATCATCATCATTAACATCATCATAATATTCATCATAATCATCATCATAATCATGAGCATAACCATCATCATAATCATTATCATAATCGTCATCATAGTCATCGTCATAATCGTCATCATAATCATCATCTTAGTCATCATCATAATCGTCATCATAATCATCATCATAATTCATTATATAATCATAATCATAATCATCATCATAATCATCATCATAATCATCATCATAATCATCATCATAATCATCATCATAATCATCATCATAATCATCATCAGAATCATCATCATAATCAGCATCATAATCATCATCATAATCATCATCATAATGATCATCATAATCATCATCATAATCATCATCATTATCATCATCATAATCATCATCATAATCATCATCATAATCATCATCATAATCATCATCATAATCATGAGCATAATCATCATCATAATCATTATCATAATCGTCATCATATTAATCATCATAATCATCATCATAACCGTCGTCATAATCATCATCATAATCATCATCATAATCATCATCATAATCAGCATCATAATCATCATCATTAGCATCATCATAATATTCATCATAATCATCATCATAATCATGAGCATAACCATCATCATAATCATTATCATAACCATCATCATAATCATTATCATAATCGTCATCATAGTCATCATCATAATCATAACCGTCGTCATAATCATCATCATAATCATCATCATAATCATCATCATAATCATCATCATAATCATCATCATAATCATCATCATAATCATCATCATAATCATGATCATAATCATGAGCATAATCATCATCATAATCATTATCATAATCGTCATCATATTAATCATCATAATCATCATCATAACCGTCGTCATAATCATCATCATAATCATCATCATAATCATCATCATAATCACCATCATAATCATCATCATTAGCATCATCATAATATTCATCATAATCATCATCATAATCATGAGCATAACCATCATCATAATCATCATCATAATCATCATCATAATCATCATCATGATCATCATCATAATCATCATCATGATCATCATCATAATCATCATCATAATCATCATCATAATCATCATCATAATCATCATCATAATCATCATCATAATCATGAGCATAACCATCATCATAATCATTATCATAATCGTCATCATAGTCATCATCATAATCGTCATCATAATCATCATCATAATCATAATCATAACCGTCGTCATAATCATCATCATAATCATCATCATAATCATCATCATAATCATCATCATAATTCATTGTATAATCATAATCATAGTCATCATCATAATCATCATCATAATCATCATCATAATCATCATCATAATCATCATCATAATCATCATCATAATCATCATCATAATCATCATCATAATCATCATCATAATATTCATCATAATCATCATCATAATATTCATCATAATCATCATCATAATCATGAGCATAACCATCATCATAATCATTATCATAATCGTCATCATAGTCATCATGATAATCATCATCATAATCATGAGCATAACCATCATCTCATAATCATTATCATAATCGTCATCATAGTCATCATGATAATCATCATCATAATCATGAGCATAACCATCATCATAATCATTATCATAATCGTCATCATAGTCATCGCCATAATCGTCATCATAATCATCATCTTAGTCATCATCATAATCATCATCATAATCATCACCATAATCACCATCATAATCATCATCATAAACATCATCATTATAGTCATCATAATCATTATCATAATCATCATCATAATCATCATCATAATCGTCATCATAGTCATCATCATAATCATCATCATAATCATCATCATGATCATCATCATAATCATCATCATAATCATCATCATAATCATCATCATAATCATCATCATAATCATCATCATAATCATCATCATAATCATCATCATAATCATCATCATAATCATCATCATAATCATCATCATAATATTCATCATAAATATCATCATAATATTCATCATAATCATTATCATAATCATCATCATAATCATGAGCATAACCACCATCATAATCATTATCATAATCGTCATCATAGTCATCATGATAATCATCATCATAATCATGAGCATAACCATCATCATAATCATTATCATAATCGTCATCATAGTCATCGTCATAATCGTCATCAGAATCATCATCTTAGTCATCATCATAATCATCATCATAATCATCACCATAATCACCATCATAATCATCATCATAATCATCATCATAATAGTCATCATAATCATTATCATAATCATCATCATCATCATCATCATAATCATCATCATAATCATAATCATAACCGTCATCATAATCATCATCAGAATTCATCATCATAATCATGATCATAATCATCATCATAATCATGATCATAATCATGAGCATAATCATCATCATAATCATTATCATAATCGTCATCATATTAATCATCATAATCATCATCATAATAGTCATCATAATCATCATCATAATTCATTATATAATCATGAGCATAATCATCATCATAATCATCATCATAATATTCATCATAATCATCATCATAATCATGAGCATAACCATCATCATCATCATTATCATAATCGTCATTATAGTCATCGTGATAATCATCATCATAATCATGAGCATAACCATCATCATAATCAGTATCATAATCGTCATCATAGTCATCGTCATAATCATCATCATAATCATCATCATAATCACCATCACAATATTCATCATAATATTCATCATAATCATCATCATAATCATCATCATAATCATCATCATAATCATCATCCTAATCATCATCATAATATTCATCATAATCATCATCATAATCATCATCATAATCATCATCATAGTATTCATCATAATCATCATCATAATCATGAGCATAACCATCATCATAATCATCATCATAATCATCATCATAATCATCATCATAATCATAATCATAACCGTCATCATAATCATCATCAGAATTCATCATCACAATCATGATCATAATCATCATCATAATCATGATCATAATCATAATCATAATCATGAGCATAATCATCATCATAATCATTATCATAATCGTCATCATATTAATCATCATAATCATCATCATAATAGTCATCATAATCATCATCATAATTTATTATATAATCATGAGCATAATGATCATCATAATCATCATCATAATCATCCTCATAATCATCATCATAATCATCATCGTCATAATCATCATCATAATCATCATCATAATCATCATCATAATCATCATCCTAATCATCATCATAATATTCATCATAATCATCATCATAATCATGAGCATAACCATCATCATAATCATTATCATAATCGTCATCATAGTCATCATCATAATCGTCAAAGTAATCATCATCATAATCATCACCATAATCATGAGCATAATCATCATCATAATCATTATCATAATCGTCATCATAATCGTCATCATAATAGTCATCATAATCATCATCATAATTCATTATATAATCATAATCATAATCATCATCATAATCATCATCATAATCATCATCATAATCATCATCATAATATTCATCATAATCATCATCATAATAGTCATCATAATCATCATCATAATCATAATCTTAATCATCGTCATAATCATCATCGTCATAATCATCATCATAATCATCATCATAATAGTCATCATAATCATCATCAGAATTCATCACCATAATCATTATCATAATCATCATCATAATCATGATCATAATCATGAGCATAATCATTATAATAATCATTATCATAATCGTCATCATATTAATCATCATAATCATCATCATAATAGTCATCATAATCATCATCATAATTCATTATATAATCATCATCATAATCATCATCATAACCATCATCATAATCATCATCATAATCATCATCATAATCATCATCATAATCATCATCATAATCATCATCATAATCATCATCATAATCATCATCATAATCATCATCATAATCATCATCATAATCATGATCACAATCATGAGCATAATCATCATCATAATGATCACCATAATCATAATATTAACCGCAGTCATAATCATCATCATAATCATCATCACAATCATCATCATAATCATCATCATAATCATCATCATAATCTTCATCATAATCATCATCATAATCATCATCATAATCATGAGCATAATCATCATCATAATCATTATCATAATCGTCATCATATTAATCATCATAATCATCATCATAATATTCATCATAATCATCATCATAATCTGGAGCATCACCATCATCATGATCATTATCATAATCGTCATCATAGTCATCATCATAATCATTATCATAATCGTCATCATAGTCATCGTCATAATTATCATCATAATTCATTATATAATCATAATCATAATCATCGTCATAATCATCATCATAATCATCATCATAATCATCATCATAATCATCATCATAATCATCATCATAATCATCATCATAATCATCATCATAATATTCATCATAATCATCATCATAATAGTCATCATAATCATCATCATAATCATAATCTTAATCATCATCATAATCATCATCGTCATAATCATCATCATAATCATCATCATAATAGTCATCATAATCATCATCAGAATTCATCATCATAATCATTATCATAATCATCATCATAATCATGATCATAATCATGAGCATAATCATCATCATAATCATTATCATAATCACCATCATAATCATCATCATAATCATCATCATAATAGTCATCATAATCATCATCATAATCATCATCATAATCATCATCATAATCATCATCATAATCATCATCATAATCATCATCATAATCATCATCATAATCATCATCATAATATTCATCATAATCATCATCATAATCATGAGCATAACCATCATCATCATCATTATCATAATCGTCATTATAGTCATCGTGATAATCATCATCATAATCATGAGCATAACCATCATCATAATCAGTATCATAATCGTCATCATAGTCATCGTCATAATCATCATCATAATCATCATCTTAGTCATCATCATAATCATCATCATAATCATCACCATAATCACCATCATAATCATCATAATCATCATCATAATAGTCATCGTAATCATTATCATAATCATCATCATAATCATCATCATAATGATAATCATAACCGTCATCATAATCATCATCAGAATTCATCATCATAATCATGATCATAATCATCATCATAATTATGATCATAATCATGAGCATAATCATCATCATAATCATTATCATAATCGTCATCATATTAATCATCATAATCATCATCATAATCATGAGCATAACCATCATCATAATCATTATCATAATCGTCATCATAGTCATCATCATAATCGTCATAGTAATCATCATCATAATCATCATCATAATCATCATCATTAGCATCATCATAATCATCATCATAATATTCATCATAATCATGAGCATAACCATCATCATAATCATTATCATAATCGTCATCATTGTCATCATCATAATCGTCATCATAATCATCATCTTAGTCATCATCATAATCATCATCATAATCATCACCATACTCACCATCATAATCATCATCATAATCATCATCATAATCATCATTATAATCATCATCATAATTCATTATATAATCATAATCATAATCATCATCATAATCATCACCATAATCATCATCATAATCATCATCATAATTCATTATATAATCATAATCATAGTCATCATCATAATCATCATCATAATCATCATCATAATCATCATCATAATCATCATCATAATCATCATCATGATCATCATCATAAGCATCATCATAATCATCATCATAATCATCATCATAAGCGTCACCATAATCATCATCATAATCATCATCATTAACATCATCATAATCATCATCATAATCAGCATCATAATCATCATCATTAACATCATCATAATATTCATCATAATCATCATCATAATCATGAGCATAACCATCATCATAATCATTATCATAATCATCATCATAATCATTATCATAATCGTCATCATAGTCATCGTCATAATCGTCATCATAATCATCATCTTAGCCATCATCATAATCATCATCATAATCATCACCATAATCACCATCATAATCATCATCATAATCATCATCATAATCACCATCACAATATTCATCATAATCATCATCATAATCATCATCATAATCATTATCATAGTCATCATCATAATCATCATCATAAGCGTCACCATAATCATCATCATAATCATCATCATAATCATCATCATAATCATCATCATAGTCATCATCATAATCATCATCATAAGCGTCACCATAATCATCATCATAATCATCATCATAATCATCATCGTCATAATCATCATCATAATCATCACCATAATCACCATCATAATCATCATAATCATCATCATAATAGTCATCGTAATCATTATCATAATCATCATCATAATCATCATCATAATGATAATCATAATCATTATCATAGTCATCGTCATAATCGTCATCATAATCATCATCTTAGTCATGATCATAATCGTCATCATAATCATCATCATAATTCATTATATAATCATAATCATCATCATAATCATCATCATAATCATCATCATAATCATCATCATAATCATCATCATAATCATCATCATAATCATCATCATAATCAGCATCATAATCATCATCATAATCATCATCATAATGATCATCATAATCATCATCATAATCATCATCATAATCATCATCATAATCATCATCATAATCATCATCATAATCATCATCATAATCATCATCATAATCATCATCATAATCATGATCATAATCATGAGCATAATCATCATCATAATCATTATCATAATCGTCATCATATTAATCATCATAATCATCATCATAACCGTCGTCATAATCATCATCATAATCATCATCATAATCATCATCATAATCAGCATCATAATCATCATCATTAGCATCATCATAATATTCATCATAATCATCATCATAATCATGATCATAATCATGAGCATAATCATCATCATAATCATTATCATAATCGTCATCATATTAATCATCATAATCATCATCATAATCATGAGCATAACCATCATCATAATCATTATCATAATCGTCATCATAGTCATCATCATAATCGTCATAGTAATCATCATCATAATCATCATCATAATCATCATCATTAGCATCATCATAATCATCATCATAATATTCATCATAATCATGATCATAACCATCATCATAATCATTATCATAATCGTCATCATTGTCATCATCATAATCGTCATCATAATCATCATCTTAGTCATCATCATAATCATCATCATAATCATCACCATACTCACCATCATAATCATCATCATAATCATCATCATAATCATCATTATAATCATCATCATAATTCATTATATAATCATAATCATAATCATCATCATAATCATCACCATAATCATCATCATAATCATCATCATAATTCATTATATAATCATAATCATAATCATCATCATAATCATCATCATAATCATCATCATAATCATCATCATAATCATCATCATAATCATCATCATGATCATCATCATAAGCATCATCATAATCATCATCATAATCATCATCATAAGCGTCACCATAATCATCATCATAATCATCATCATTAACATCATCATAATCATCATCATAATCAGCATCATAATCATCATCATTAACATCATCATAATATTCATCATAATCATCATCATAATCATGAGCATAACCATCATCATAATCATTATCATAATCATCATCATAATCATTATCATAATCGTCATCATAGTCATCGTCATAATCGTCATCATAATCATCATCTTAGCCATCATCATAATCATCATCATAATCATCACCATAATCACCATCATAATCATCATCATAATCATCATCATAATCACCATCACAATATTCATCATAATCATCATCATAATCATCATCATAATCATTATCATAGTCATCATCATAATCATCATCATAAGCGTCACCATAATCATCATCATAATCATCATCATAATCATCATCATAATCATCATCATAATCACCATCACAATATTCATCATAATCATCATCATAATCATCATCATAATAGTCATCATAATCATCATCATAATCATCATCATAATCATCATCATAATCAGCATCATAATCATCATCATTAACATCATCATAATATTCATCATAATCATCATCATAATCATTAGCATAACCATCATCATAATCATTATCATAATCGTCATCATAGTCATCGTCATAATCGTCATCATAATCATCATCTTAGTCATCATCATAATCGTCATCATAATCATCATCATAATTCATTATATAATCATAATCATAATCATCATCATAATCATCATCATAATCATCATCATAATCATCATCATAATCATCATCATAATCATCATCATAATCATCATCATAATCAGCATCATAATCATCATCATAATCATCATCATAATGATCATCATATTAATCATCATAATCATCATCATAACCGTCGTCATAATCATCATCATAATCATCATCATAATCATCATCATAATCATCATCATAATCAGCATCATAATCATCATCAGAATTCATCATCATAATCATGATCATAATCATAATCATAATCATCATCATAATCATCATCATAATCATCATCATAATCATCATCATAATCATCATCATAATCATCATCATAATCATCATCATAATCAGCATCATAATCATCATCATAATCATCATCATAATGATCATCATAATGATCATCATAATCATCATCATAATCATCATCATAATCATCATCATAATCATCATCATAATCATCATCATAATCATCATCATAATCATCATCATAATCATGATCATAATCATGAGCATAATCATCATCATAATCATTATCATAATCGTCATCATATTAATCATCATAATCATCATCATAACCGTCGTCATAATCATCATCATAATCATCATCATAATCATCATCATAATCAGCATCATAATCATCATCATTAGCATCATCATAATATTCATCATAATCATCATCATAATCATGATCATAATCATGAGCATAATCATCATCATAATCATTATCATAATCGTCATCATATTAATCATCATAATCATCATCATAATCATGAGCATAACCATCATCATAATCATTATCATAATCGTCATCATAGTCATCATCATAATCGTCATAGTAATCATCATCATAATCATCATCATAATCATCATCATTAGCATCATCATAATCATCATCATAATATTCATCATAATCATGATCATAACCATCATCATAATCATTATCATAATCGTCATCATTGTCATCATCATAATCGTCATCATAATCATCATCTTAGTCATCATCATAATCATCATCATAAGCGTCACCATAATCATCATCATAATCATCATCATAATCATCATCATAATCATCATCATAATCACCATCACAATATTCATCATAATCATCATCATAATCATCATCATAATAGTCATCATAATCATCATCATAATCATCATCATAATCATCATCATAATCATCATCATAATCATCATCATAATCAGCATCATAATCATCATCATAATCATCATCATAATGATCATCATATTAATCATCATAATCATCATCATAACCGTCGTCATAATCATCATCATAATCATCATCATAATCATCATCATAATCATCATCATAATCAGCATCATAATCATCATCAGAATTCATCATCATAATCATGATCATAATCATCATCATAATCATGATCATAATCATGAGCATAATCATCATCATAATCATTATCATAATCGTCATCATATTAATCATCATAATCATCATCATAATCATGAGCATAACCATCATCATAATCATTATCATAATCGTCATCATAGTCATCA
Source organism: Coelioxys conoideus (assembly GCA_947623535.1). NCBI lineage: Eukaryota > Metazoa > Arthropoda > Insecta > Hymenoptera > Megachilidae > Coelioxys > Coelioxys conoideus. Next base: position 849,064 of record CANQJN010000031.1, on the reverse strand, counting down.
TCATAATCGTCATAGTAATCGTCATCATAATCATCATCATAATCATCATCATTAGCATCATCATAATCATCATCATAATATTCATCATAATCATGAGCATAACCATCATCATAATCATTATCATAATCGTCATCATAATCATCATCTTAGTCATCATCATAATCATCATCATAATCATCACCATACTCACCATCATAATCATCATCATAATCATCATCATAATCATCATTATAATCATCATCATAATTCATTATATAATCATAATCATAATCATCATCATAATCATCACCATAATCATCATCATAATCATCATCATAATTCATTATATAATCATAATCATAATCATCATCATAATCATCATCATAATCATCATCATAATCATCATCATAATCATCATCATAATCATCATCATGATCATCATCATAAGCATCATCATAATCATCATCATAATCATCATCATAAGCGTCACCATAATCATCATCATAATCATCATCATTAACATCATCATAATCATCATCATAATCAGCATCATAATCATCATCATTAACATCATCATAATATTCATCATAATCATCATCATAATCATGAGCATAACCATCATCATAATCATTATCATAATCATCGTCATAATCATTATCATAATCGTCATCATAGTCATCGTCATAATCGTCATCATAATCATCATCTTAGCCATCATCATAATCATCATCATAATCATCACAATAATCACCATCATAATCATCATCATAATCATCATCATAATCACCATCACAATATTCATCATAATCATCATCATAATCATCATCATAATCATTATCATAGTCATCATCATAATCATCATCATAAGCGTCACCATAATCATCATCATAATCATCATCATAATCATCATCATAATCATCATCATAATCACCATCACAATATTCATCATAATCATCATCATAATCATCATCATAATAGTCATCATAATCATCATCATAATCATCATCATAATCATCATCATAATCAGCATCATAATCATCATCATAATAGTCATGATAATCATCATCATAATCATAATCTTAATCATCATCATAATCATCATCGTCATAATCATCATCAGAATCATCATCATAATAGTCATCATAATCATCATCAGAATTCATCATCATAATCATTATCATAATCATCGTCATAATCATTATCATAATCGTCATCATAGTCATCGTCATAATCGTCATCATAATCATCATCTTAGTCATCATCATAATCATCATCATAATCATCATCATAATCATTATCATAATCGTCATCATATTAATCATCATAATCATCATCATAATCATGAGCATAACCATCATCATAATCATTATCATAATCGTCATCATAGTCATCATCATAATCGTCATAGTAATCATCATCATAATCATCATCATAATCATCATCATTAGCATCATCATAATCATCATGATAATATTCATCATAATCATGAGCATAACCATCATCATAATCATTATCATAATCGTCATCATTGTCATCATCATAATCGTCATCATAATCATCATCTTAGTCATCATCATAATCATCATCATAATCATCACCATACTCACCATCATAATCATCATCATAATCATCATCATAATCATCATTATAATCATCATCATAATTCATTATATAATCGTAATCATAATCATCATCATAATCATCACCATAATCATCATCATAATCATCATCATAATTCATTATATAATCATAATCATAATCATCATCATAATCATCATCATAATCATCATCATAATCATCATCATAATCATTATCATAATCGTCATCATAGTCATCGTCATAATCGTCATCATAATCATCATCTTAGCCATCATCATAATCATCATCATAATCATCACCATAATCACCATCATAATCATCATCATAATCATCATCATAATCACCATCACAATATTCATCATAATCATCATCATAATCATCATCATAATCATTATCATAGTCATCATCATAATAGTCATCATAATCATCATCATAATCATCATCATAATCATCATCATAATCTGCATCATAATCATCATCATTAACATCATCATAATATTCATCATAATCATCATCATAATCATCATCATAATCATCATCATAATCAGCATCATAATCATCATCATTAACATCATCATAATATTCATCATAATCATCATCATAATCATGAGCATAACCATCATCATAATCATTATCATAATCATCATCATAATCATCATCATAATCATTATCATAGTCATCATCATAATCATCATTATAAGCGTCACCATAATCATCATCATAATCATCATCATAATCATCATCATAATCATCATCATAATCACCATCACAATATTCATCATAATCATCATCATAATCATCATCATAATAGTCATCATAATCATCATCATAATCATCATCATAATCATCATCATAATCAGCATCATAATCATCATCATTAACATCATCATAATATTCATCATAATCATCATCATAATCATGAGCATAACCATCATCATAATCATTATCATAATCGTCATCATAGTCATCGTCATAATCGTCATCATAATCATCATCTTAGTCATCATCATAATCGTCATCATAATCATCATCATAATTCATTATATAATCATAATCATAATCATCATCATAATCATCATCATAATCATCATCATAATCATCATCATAATCATCATCATAATCATCATCATAATCATCATCATAATCATCATCATAATCAGCATCATAATCATCATCATAATCATCATCATAATGATCATCATAATCATCATCATAATCATCATCATAATCATCATCATAATCATCATCATAATCATCATCATAATCATCATCATAATCATCATCATAATCATCATCATAATCATGAGCATAATCATCATCATAATCATTATCATAATCGTCATCATATTAATCATCATAATCATCATCATAACCGTCGTCATAATCATCATCATAATCATCATCATAATCATCATCATAATCAGCATCATAATCATCATCATTAGCATCATCATAATATTCATCATAATCATCATCATAATCATGAGCATAACCATCATCATAATCATTATCATAACCATCATCATAATCATTATCATAATCGTCATCATAGTCATCATCATAATCATAACCGTCGTCATAATCATCATCATAATCATCATCATAATCATCATCATAATCATCATCATAATCATCATCATAATCATCATCATAATCATCATCATAATCATCATCATAATCATGAGCATAATCATCATCATAATCATTATCATAATCGTCATCATATTAATCATCATAATCATCATCATAACCGTCGTCATAATCATCATCATAATCATCATCATAATCATCATCATAATCAGCATCATAATCATCATCATTAGCATCATCATAATATTCATCATAATCATCATCATAATCATGAGCATAACCATCATCATAATCATCATCATAATCATCATCATAATCATCATCATGATCATCATCATAATCATCATCATGATCATCATCATAATCATCATCATAATCATCATCATAATCATCATCATAATCATCATCATAATCATCATCATAATCATGAGCATAACCATCATCATAATCATTATCATAATCGTCATCATAGTCATCATCATAATCGTCATCATAATCATCATCATAATCATAATCATAACCGTCGTCATAATCATCATCATAATCATCATCATAATCATCATCATAATCATCATCATAATTCATTGTATAATCATAATCATAGTCATCATCATAATCATCATCATAATCATCATCATAATCATCATCATAATCATCATCATAATCATCATCATAATCATCATCATAATCATCATCATAATCATCATCATAATATTCATCATAATCATCATCATAATATTCATCATAATCATCATCATAATCATGAGCATAACCATCATCATAATCATTATCATAATCGTCATCATAGTCATCATGATAATCATCATCATAATCATGAGCATAACCATCATCTCATAATCATTATCATAATCGTCATCATAGTCATCATGATAATCATCATCATAATCATGAGCATAACCATCATCATAATCATTATCATAATCGTCATCATAGTCATCGCCATAATCGTCATCATAATCATCATCTTAGTCATCATCATAATCATCATCATAATCATCACCATAATCACCATCATAATCATCATCATAAACATCATCATTATAGTCATCATAATCATTATCATAATCATCATCATAATCATCATCATAATCATCATCATAATCATAATCATAACCGTCAACATAATCATCATCAGAATTCATCATCATAATCATGATCATAATCATCATCATAATCATGATCATAATCATGAGCATAATCATCATCATAATCATTATCATAATCGTCATCATAGTCATCATCATAATCATCATCATAATCATCATCATGATCATCATCATAATCATCATCATAATCATCATCATAATCATCAGCATAATCATCATCATAATCATCATCATAATCATCATCATAATCATCATCATAATCATCATCATAATCATCATCATAATCATCATCATAATATTCATCATAAATATCATCATAATATTCATCATAATCATTATCATAATCATCATCATAATCATGAGCATAACCACCATCATAATCATTATCATAATCGTCATCATAGTCATCATGATAATCATCATCATAATCATGAGCATAACCATCATCATAATCATTATCATAATCGTCATCATAGTCATCGTCATAATCGTCATCATAATCATCATCTTAGTCATCATCATAATCATCATCATAATCATCACCATAATCACCATCATAATCATCATCATAATCATCATCATAATAGTCATCATAATCATTATCATAATCATCATCATAATCATCATCATAATCATCATCATAATCATAATCATAACCGTCATCATAATCATCATCAGAATTCATCATCATAATCATGATCATAATCATCATCATAATCATGATCATAATCATGAGCATAATCATCATCATAATCATTATCATAATCGTCATCATATTAATCATCATAATCATCATCATAATTCATTATATAATCATGAGCATAATCATCATCATAATCATCATCATAATATTCATCATAATCATCATCATAATCATGAGCATAACCATCATCATCATCATTATCATAATCGTCATTATAGTCATCGTGATAATCATCATCATAATCATGAGCATAACCATCATCATAATCAGTATCATAATCGTCATCATAGTCATCGTCATAATCATCATCATAATCATCATCATAATCACCATCACAATATTCATCATAATATTCATCATAATCATCATCATAATCATCATCATAATCATCATCATAATCATCATCCTAATCATCATCATAATATTCATCATAATCATCATCATAATCATCATCATAATCATCATCATAGTATTCATCATAATCATCATCATAATCATGAGCATAACCATCATCATAATCATCATCATAATCATCATCATAATCATCATCATAATCATAATCATAACCGTCATCATAATCATCATCAGAATTCATCATCACAATCATGATCATAATCATCATCATAATCATGATCATAATCATAATCATAATCATGAGCATAATCATCATCATAATCATTATCATAATCGTCATCATATTAATCATCATAATCATCATCATAATAGTCATCATAATCATCATCATAATTTATTATATAATCATGAGCATAATGATCATCATAATCATCATCATAATCATCCTCATAATCATCATCATAATCATCATCGTCATAATCATCATCATAATCATCATCATAATCATCATCATAATCATCATCATAATCATCATCATAATCATCATCATAATCATCATCCTAATCATCATCATAATATTCATCATAATCATCATCATAATCATGAGCATAACCATCATCATAATCATTATCATAATCGTCATCATAGTCATCATCATAATCGTCAAAGTAATCATCATCATAATCATCATCATAATCATGAGCATAATCATCATCATAATCATTATCATAATCGTCATCATAATCGTCATCATAATAGTCATCATAATCATCATCATAATTCATTATATAATCATAATCATAATCATCATCATAATCATCATCATAATCATCATCATAATCATCATCATAATATTCATCGTAATCATCATCATAATAGTCATCATAATCATCATCATAATCATAATCTTAATCATCGTCATAATCATCATCGTCATAATCATCATCGTCATAATCATCATCATAATCATCATCATAATAGTCATCATAATCATCATCAGAATTCATCACCATAATCATTATCATAATCATCATCATAATCATGATCATAATCATGAGCATAATCATTATAATAATCATTATCATAATCGTCATCATATTAATCATCATAATCATCATCATAATAGTCATCATAATCATCATCATAATTCATTATATAATCATCATCATAATCATCATCATAACCATCATCATAATCATCATCATAATCATCATCATAATCATCATCATAATCATCATCATAATCATCATCATAATCATCATCATAATCATCATCATAATCATCATCATAATCATCATCATAATCATGATCACAATCATGAGCATAATCATCATCATAATGATCACCATAATCATAATATTAACCGCAGTCATAATCATCATCATAATCATCATCACAATCATCATCATAATCATCATCATAATCATCATCATAATCCTCATCATAATCATCATCATAATCATCATCATAATCATGAGCATAATCATCATCATAATCATTATCATAATCGTCATCATATTAATCATCATAATCATCATCATAATATTCATCATAATCATCATCATAATCTGGAGCATCACCATCATCATGATCATTATCATAATCGTCATCATAGTCATCATCATAATCATTATCATAATCGTCATCATAGTCATCGTCATAATTATCATCATAATTCATTATATAATCATAATCATAATCATCGTCATAATCATCATCATAATCATCATCATAATCATCATCATAATCATCATCATAATCATCATCATAATCATCATCATAATCATCATCATAATATTCATCATAATCATCATCATAATAGTCATCATAATCATCATCATAATCATAATCTTAATCATCATCATAATCATCATCGTCATAATCATCATCATAATCATCATCATAATAGTCATCATAATCATCATCAGAATTCATCATCATAATCATTATCATAATCATCATCATAATCATGATCATAATCATGAGCATAATCATCATCATAATCATTATCATAATCACCATCATAATCATCATCATAATCATCATCATAATAGTCATCATAATCATCATCATAATCATCATCATAATCATCATCATAATCATCATCATAATCATCATCATAATCATCATCATAATCATCATCATAATCATCATCATAATATTCATCATAATCATCATCATAATCATGAGCATAACCATCATCATCATCATTATCATAATCGTCATTATAGTCATCGTGATAATCATCATCATAATCATGAGCATAACCATCATCATAATCAGTATCATAATCGTCATCATAGTCATCGTCATAATCATCATCATAATCATCATCTTAGTCATCATCATAATCATCATCATAATCATCACCATAATCACCATCATAATCATCATAATCATCATCATAATAGTCATCGTAATCATTATCATAATCATCATCATAATCATCATCATAATGATAATCATAACCGTGATCATAATCATCATCAGAATTCATCATCATAATCATGATCATAATCATCATCATAATCATGATCATAATCATGAGCATAATCATCATCATAATCATTATCATAATCGTCATCATATTAATCATCATAATCATCATCATAATCATGAGCATAACCATCATCATAATCATTATCATAATCGTCATCATAGTCATCATCATAATCGTCATAGTAATCATCATCATAATCATCATCATAATCATCATCATTAGCATCATCATAATCATCATCATAATATTCATCATAATCATGAGCATAACCATCATCATAATCATTATCATAATCGTCATCATTGTCATCATCATAATCGTCATCATAATCATCATCTTAGTCATCATCATAATCATCATCATAATCATCACCATACTCACCATCATAATCATCATCATAATCATCATCATAATCATCATTATAATCATCATCATAATTCATTATATAATCATAATCATAATCATCATCATAATCATCACCATAATCATCATCATAATCATCATCATAATTCATTATATAATCATAATCATAGTCATCATCATAATCATCATCATAATCATCATCATAATCATCATCATAATCATCATCATAATCATCATCATGATCATCATCATAAGCATCATCATAATCATCATCATAATCATCATCATAAGCGTCACCATAATCATCATCATAATCATCATCATTAACATCATCATAATCATCATCATAATCAGCATCATAATCATCATCATTAACATCATCATAATATTCATCATAATCATCATCATAATCATGAGCATAACCATCATCATAATCATTATCATAATCATCATCATAATCATTATCATAATCGTCATCATAGTCATCGTCATAATCGTCATCATAATCATCATCTTAGCCATCATCATAATCATCATCATAATCATCACCATAATCACCATCATAATCATCATCATAATCATCATCATAATCACCATCACAATATTCATCATAATCATCATCATAATCATCATCATAATCATTATCATAGTCTTCATCATAATCATCATCATAAGCGTCACCATAATCATCATCATAATCATCATCATAATCATCATCATAATCATCATCATAGTCATCATCATAATCATCATCATAAGCGTCACCATAATCATCATCATAATCATCATCATAATCATCATCGTCATAATCATCATCATAATCATCACCATAATCACCATCATAATCATCATAATCATCATCATACTATTCATCGTAATCATTATCATAATCATCATCATAATCATCATCATAATGATAATCATAATCATTATCATAGTCATCGTCATAATCGTCATCATAATCATCATCTTAGTCATCATCATAATCGTCATCATAATCATCATCATAATTCATTATATAATCATAATCATAATCATCATCATAATCATCATCATAATCATCATCATAATCATCATCATAATCATCATCATAATCATCATCATAATCATCATCATAATCAGCATCATAATCATCATCATAATCATCATCATAATGATCATCATAATCATCATCATAATCATCATCATAATCATCATCATAATCATCATCATAATCATCATCATAATCATCATCATAATCATCATCATAATCATCATCATAATCATGATCATAATCATGAGCATAATCATCATCATAATCATTATCATAATCGTCATCATATTAATCATCATAATCATCATCATAACCGTCGTCATAATCATCATCATAATCATCATCATAATCATCATCATAATCAGCATCATAATCATCATCATTAGCATCATCATAATATTCATCATAATCATCATCATAATCATGATCATAATCATGAGCATAATCATCATCATAATCATTATCATAATCGTCATCATATTAATCATCATAATCATCATCATAATCATGAGCATAACCATCATCATAATCATTATCATAATCGTCATCATAGTCATCATCATAATCGTCATAGTAATCATCATCATAATCATCATCATAATCATCATCATTAGCATCATCATAATCATCATCATAATATTCATCATAATCATGATCATAACCATCATCATAATCATTATCATAATCGTCATCATTGTCATCATCATAATCGTCATCATAATCATCATCTTAGTCATCATCATAATCATCATCATAATCATCACCATACTCACCATCATAATCATCATCATAATCATCATCATAATCATCATTATAATCATCATCATAATTCATTATATAATCATAATCATAATCATCATCATAATCATCACCATAATCATCATCATAATCATCATCATAATTCATTATATAATCATAATCATAATCATCATCATAATCATCATCATAATCATCATCATAATCATCATCATAATCATCATCATAATCATTATCATAGTCATCATCATAATCATCATCATAAGCGTCACCATAATCATCATCATAATCATCATCATAATCATCATCATAATCATCATCATAATCACCATCACAATATTCATCATAATCATCATCATAATCATCATCATAATAGTCATCATAATCATCATCATAATCATCATCATAATCATCATCATAATCAGCATCATAATCATCATCATTAACATCATCATAATATTCATCATAATCATCATCATAATCATGAGCATAACCATCATCATAATCATTATCATAATCGTCATCATAGTCATCGTCATAATCGTCATCATAATCATCATCTTAGTCATCATCATAATCGTCATCATAATCATCATCATAATTCATTATATAATCATAATCATAATCATCATCATAATCATCATCATAATCATCATCATAATCATCATCATAATCATCATCATAATCATCATCATAATCATCATCATAATGATCATCATATTAATCATCATAATCATCATCATAACCGTCGTCATAATCATCATCATAATCATCATCATAATCATCATCATAATCATCATCATAATCAGCATCATAATCATCATCAGAATTCATCATCATAATCATGATCATAATCATCATCATAATCATGATCATAATCATGAGCATAATCATCATCATAATCATTATCATAATCGTCATCATATTAATCATCATAATCATCATCATAATCATGAGCATAACCATCATCATAATCATTATCATAATCGTCATCATAGTCATCATCATAATCGTCATAGTAATCGTCATCATAATCATCATCATAATCATCATCATTAGCATCATCATAATCATCATCATAATATTCATCATAATCATGAGCATAACCATCATCATAATCATTATCATAATCGTCATCATTGTCATCATCATAATCGTCATCATAATCATCATCTTAGTCATCATCATAATCATCATCATAATCATCACCATACTCACCATCATAATCATCATCATAATCATCATCATAATCATCATTATAATCATCATCATAATTCATTATATAATCATAATCATAATCATCATCATAATCATCACCATAATCATCATCATAATCATCATCATAATTCATTATATAATCATAATCATAATCATCATCATAATCATCATCATAATCATCATCATAATCATCATCATAATCATCATCATAATCATCATCATGATCATCATCATAAGCATCATCATAATCATCATCATAATCATCATCATAAGCGTCACCATAATCATCATCATAATCATCATCATTAACATCATCATAATCATCATCATAATCAGCATCATAATCATCATCATTAACATCATCATAATATTCATCATAATCATCATCATAATCATGAGCATAACCATCATCATAATCATTATCATAATCATCGTCATAATCATTATCATAATCGTCATCATAGTCATCGTCATAATCGTCATCATAATCATCATCTTAGCCATCATCATAATCATCATCATAATCATCACCATAATCACCATCATAATCATCATCATAATCATCATCATAATCACCATCACAATATTCATCATAATCATCATCATAATCATCATCATAATCATTATCATAGTCATCATCATAATCATCATCATAAGCGTCACCATAATCATCATCATAATCATCATCATAATCATCATCATAATCATCATCATAATCACCATCACAATATTCATCATAATCATCATCATAATCATCATCATAATCATGAGCATAACCATCATCATAATCATTATCATAATCGTCATCATAGTCATCGTCATAATCGTCATCATAATCATCATCTTAGTCATCATCATAATCGTCATCATAATCATCATCATAATTCATTATATAATCATAATCATAATCATCATCATAATCATCATCATAATCATCATCATAATCATCATCATGATCATCATCATAATCATCATCATAATCATCATCATAATCAGCATCATAATCATCATCATAATCATCATCATAATGATCATCATAATCATCATCATAATCATCATCATAATCATCATCATAATCATCATCATAATCGTCATCATAATCATCATCATAATTCATTATATAATCATAATCATAATCATCATCATAATTATCATCATAATTCATTATATAATCATAATCATAATCATCGTCATAATCATCATCATAATCATCATCATAATCATCATCATAATCATCATCATAATCATCATCATAATCATCATCATAATCATCATCATAATATTCATCATAATCATCATCATAATAGTCATCATAATCATCATCATAATCATAATCTTAATCATCATCATAATCATCATCGTCATAATCATCATCATAATCATCATCATAATAGTCATCATAATCATCATCAGAATTCATCATCATAATCATTATCATAATCATCATCATAATCATCATCATAATCATGAGCATAATCATCATCATAATCATTATCATAATCACCATCATAATCATCATCATAATCATCATCATAATAGTCATCATAATCATCATCATAATCATCATCATAATCATCATCATAATCATCATCATAATCATCATCATAATCATCATCATAATCATCATCATAATCATCATCATAATATTCATCATAATCATCATCATAATCATGAGCATAACCATCATCATCATCATTATCATAATCGTCATTATAGTCATCGTGATAATCATCATCATAATCATGAGCATAACCATCATCATAATCAGTATCATAATCGTCATCATAGTCATCGTCATAATCATCATCATAATCATCATCTTAGTCATCATCATAATCATCATCATAATCATCACCATAATCACCATCATAATCATCATAATCATCATCATAATAGTCATCGTAATCATTATCATAATCATCATCATAATCATCATCATAATGATAATCATAACCGTCATCATAATCATCATCAGAATTCATCATCATAATCATGATCATAATCATCATCATAATCATGATCATAATCATGAGCATAATCATCATCATAATCATTATCATAATCGTCATCATATTAATCATCATAATCATCATCATAATCATGAGCATAACCATCATCATAATCATTATCATAATCGTCATCATAGTCATCATCATAATCGTCATAGTAATCATCATCATAATCATCATCATAATCATCATCATTAGCATCATCATAATCATCATCATAATATTCATCATAATCATGAGCATAACCATCATCATAATCATTATCATAATCGTCATCATTGTCATCATCATAATCGTCATCATAATCATCATCTTAGTCATCATCATAATCATCATCATAATCATCACCATACTCACCATCATAATCATCATCATAATCATCATCATAATCATCATTATAATCATCATCATAATTCATTATATAATCATAATCATAATCATCATCATAATCATCACCATAATCATCATCATAATCATCATCATAATTCATTATATAATCATAATCATAGTCATCATCATAATCATCATCATAATCATCATCATAATCATCATCATAATCATCATCATAATCATCATCATGATCATCATCATAAGCATCATCATAATCATCATCATAATCATCATCATAAGCGTCACCATAATCATCATCATAATCATCATCATTAACATCATCATAATCATCATCATAATCAGCATCATAATCATCATCATTAACATCATCATAATATTCATCATAATCATCATCATAATCATGAGCATAACCATCATCATAATCATTATCATAATCATCATCATAATCATTATCATAATCGTCATCATAGTCATCGTCATAATCGTCATCATAATCATCATCTTAGCCATCATCATAATCATCATCATAATCATCACCATAATCACCATCATAATCATCATCATAATCATCATCATAATCACCATCACAATATTCATCATAATCATCATCATAATCATCATCATAATCATTATCATAGTCATCATCATAATCATCATCATAAGCGTCACCATAATCATCATCATAATCATCATCATAATCATCATCATAATCATCATCATAGTCATCATCATAATCATCATCATAAGCGTCAACATAATCATCATCATAATCATCATCATTATCATCATCGTCATAATCATCATCATAATCATCACCATAATCACCATCATAATCATCATAATCATCATCATAATAGTCATCGTAATCATTATCATAATCATCATCATAATCATCATCATAATGATAATCATAATCATTATCATAGTCATCGTCATAATCGTCATCATAATCATCATCTTAGTCATCATCATAATCGTCATCATAATCATCATCATAATTCATTATATAATCATAATCATAATCATCATCATAATCATCATCATAATCATCATCATAATCATCATCATAATCATCATCATAATCATCATCATAATCATCATCATAATCAGCATCATAATCATCATCATAATCATCATCATAATGATCATCATAATCATCATCATAATCATCATCATAATCATCATCATAATCATCATCATAATCATCATCATAATCATCATCATAATCATCATCATAATCATCATCATAATCATGATCATAATCATGAGCATAATCATCATCATAATCATTATCATAATCGTCATCATATTAATCATCATAATCATCATCATAACCGTCGTCATAATCATCATCATAATCATCATCATAATCATCATCATAATCAGCATCATAATCATCATCATTAGCATCATCATAATATTCATCATAATCATCATCATAATCATGATCATAATCATGAGCATAATCATCATCATAATCATTATCATAATCGTCATCATATTAATCATCATAATCATCATCATAATCATGAGCATAACCATCATCATAATCATTATCATAATCGTCATCATAGTCATCATCATAATCGTCATAGTAATCATCATCATAATCATCATCATAATCATCATCATTAGCATCATCATAATCATCATCATAATATTCATCATAATCATGATCATAACCATCATCATAATCATTATCATAATCGTCATCATTGTCATCATCATAATCGTCATCATAATCATCATCTTAGTCATCATCATAATCATCATCATAATCATCACCATACTCACCATCATAATCATCATCATAATCATCATCATAATCATCATTATAATCATCATCATAATTCATTATATAATCATAATCATAATCATCATCATAATCATCACCATAATCATCATCATAATCATCATCATAATTCATTATATAATCATAATCATAATCATCATCATAATCATCATCATAATCATCATCATAATCATCATCATAATCATCATCATAATCATCATCATGATCATCATCATAAGCATCATCATAATCATCATCATAATCATCATCATAAGCGTCACCATAATCATCATCATAATCATCATCATTAACATCATCATAATCATCATCATAATCAGCATCATAATCATCATCATTAACATCATCATAATATTCATCATAATCATCATCATAATCATGAGCATAACCATCATCATAATCATTATCATAATCATCATCATAATCATTATCATAATCGTCATCATAGTCATCGTCATAATCGTCATCATAATCATCATCTTAGCCATCATCATAATCATCATCATAATCATCACCATAATCACCATCATAATCATCATCATAATCATCATCATAATCACCATCACAATATTCATCATAATCATCATCATAATCATCATCATAATCGTTATCATAGTCATCATCATAATCATCATCATAAGCGTCACCATAATCATCATCATAATCATCATCATAATCATCATCATAATCATCATCATAATCACCATCACAATATTCATCATAATCATCATCATAATCATCATCATAATAGTCATCATAATCATCATCATAATCATCATCATAACCATCATCATAATCAGCATCATAATCATCATCATTAACATCATCATAATATTCATCATAATCATCATCATAATCATGAGCATAACCATCATCATAATCATTATCATAATCGTCATCATAGTCATCGTCATAATCGTCATCATAATCATCATCTTAGTCATCATCATAATCGTCATCATAATCATCATCATAATTCATTATATAATCATAATCATAATCATCATCATAATCATCATCATAATCATCATCATAATCATCATCATAATCATCATCATAATCATCATCATAATCAGCATCATAATCATCATCAGAATTCATCATCATAATCATGATCATAATCATCATCATAATCATGATCATAATCATGAGCATAATCATCACCATAATCATGATCATAATCATGAGCATAATCATCATCATATTAATCATCATAATCATCATCATAACCGTCGTCATAATCAGCATCATAATCATCATCATAATCATCATCATAATCATGATCATAATCATGAGCATAATCATCATCATAATCATTATCATAATCGTCATCATATTAATCATCATAATCATCATCATAACCGTCGTCATAATCATCATCATAATCATCATCATAATCATCATCATAATCAGCATCATAATCATCATCATTAGCATCATCATAATATTCATCATAATCATCATCATAATCATGAGCATAACCATCATCATAATCATTATCATAACCATCATCATAATCATTATCATAATCGTCATCATAGTCATCATCATAATCATAACCGTCGTCATAATCATCATCATAATCATCATCATAATCATCATCATAATCATCATCATAATCATCATCATAATCATCATCATAATCATCATCATAATCATCATCATAATCATGATCATAATCATGAGCATAATCATCATCATAATCATTATCATAATCGTCATCATATTAATCATCATAATCATCATCATAACCGTCGTCATAATCATCATCATAATCATCATCATAATCATCATCATAATCAGCATCATAATCATCATCATTAGCATCATCATAATATTCATCATAATCATCATCATAGTCATGAGCATAACCTTCATCATAATCATCATCATAATCATCATCATAATCATCATCATGATCATCATCTAATCATCATCATGATCATCATCATAATCATCATCATAATCATCATCATAATCATCATCATAATCATCATCATAATCAGCATCATAATCATCATCATTAACATCATCATAATATTCATCATAATGATCATCATAATCATGAGCATAACCATCATCATAATCATTATCATAATCGTCATCATATTAATCATCATAATCATCATCATAACCGTCGTCATAATCATCATCATAATCATCATCATAATCATCATCATAATCAGCATCATAATCATCATCATTAGCATCATCATAATATTCATCATAATCATCATCATAATCATGAGCATAACCATCATCATAATCATTATCATAACCATCATCATAATCATTATCATAATCGTCATCATAGTCATCATCATAATCATAACCGTCGTCATAATCATCATCATAATCATCATCATAATCATCATCATAATCATCATCATAATCATCATCATAATCATCATCATAATCATCATCATAATCATCATCATAATCATGATCATAATCATGAGCATAATCATCATCATAATCATTATCATAATCGTCATCATATTAATCATCATAATCATCATCATAACCGTCGTCATAATCATCATCATAATCATCATCATAATCATCATCATAATCAGCATCATAATCATCATCATTAGCATCATCATAATATTCATCATAATCGTCATCATAATCATCATCATAATCATGAGCATAATCATCATCATAATCATGAGCATAACCATCATCATAATCATCATCATAATCATCATCATAATCATCATCATGATCATCATCATAATCATCATCATGATCATCATCATAATCATCATCATAATCATCATCATAATCATCATCATAATCATCATCATAATCATCATCATAATCATCATCATAATCATGAGCATAACCATCATCATAATCATTATCATAATCGTCATCATAGTCATCATCATAATCGTCATCATAATCATCATCATAATCATAATCATAACCGTCGTCATAATCATCATCATAATCATCATCATAATCATCATCATAATCATCATCATAATCATCATCATAATCATCATCATAATTCATTGTATAATCATAATCATCATCATAATTCATTGTATAATCATAATCATAGTCATCATCATAATCATCATCATAATCATCATCATAATCATCATCATAATCATCATCATAATCATCATCATAATCATCATCATAATCATCATCATAATATTCATCATAATCATCATCATAATATTCATCATAATCATCATCATAATCATCATCATAATCATCATCATAATCATCATCATAATATTCATCATAATCATCATCATAATATTCATCATAATCATCATCATAATCATGAGCATAACCATCATCATAATCATTATCATAATCGTCATCATAGTCATCATGATAATCATCATCATAATCATGAGCATAACCATCATCTCATAATCATTATCATAATCGTCATCATAGTCATCATGATAACCATCATCATAATCATTATCATAATCGTCATCATAGTCATCATCATAATCATCATCATAATCATCATCATGATCATCATCATAATCATCATCATCATCATCATCATAATCATCATCATAATCATCATCATAATCATCATCATAATCATCATCATAATCATCATCATAATCATCATCATAATCATCATCATAATATTCATCATAATCATCATCATAATATTCATCATAATCATTATCATAATCATCATCATAATCATGAGCATAACCATCATCATAATCATTATCATAATCGTCATCATAGTCATCATGATAATCATCATCATAATCATGAGCATAACCATCATCATAATCATTATCATAATCGTCATCATAGTCATCGTCATAATCGTCATCATAATCATCAAATTAGTCATCATCATAATCATCATCATAATCATCACCATAATCACCATCATAATCATCATCATAATCATCATCATAATAGTCATCATAATCATTATCATAATCATCATCATAATCATCATCATAATCATCATCATAATCATAATCATAACCGTCATCATAATCATCATCAGAATTCATCATCATAATCATGATCATAATCATCATCATAATCATGATCATAATCATGAGCATAATCATCATCATAATCATTATCATAATCGTCATCATAGTCATCATCATAATCATCATCATAATCATCATCATGATCATCATCATAATCATCATCATAATCATCATCATAATCATCATCATAATCATCATCATAATCATCATCATAATCATCATCATAATCATCATCATAATCATCATCATAATCATCATCATAATCATCATCATAATATTCATCATAATCATCATCATAATATTCATCATAATCATTATCATAATCATCATCATAATCATGAGCATAACCATCATCATAATCATTATCATAATCGTCATCATAGTCATCATGATAATCATCATCATAATCATGAGCATAACCATCATCATAATCATTATCATAATCGTCATCATAGTCATCGTCATAATCGTCATCATAATCATCATCTTAGTCATCATCATAATCATCATCATAATCATCACCATAATCACCATCATAATCATCATCATAATCATCATCATAATAGTCATCATAATCATTATCATAATCATCATCATAATCATCATCATAATCATCATCATAATCATAATCATAACCGTCATCATTATCATCATCAGAATTCATCATCATAATCATGATCATAATCATCATCATAATCATGATCATAATCATGAGCATAATCATCATCATAATCATTATCATAATCGTCATCATATTAATCATCATAATCATCATCATAATAGTCATCATAATCATCATCATAATTCATTATATAATCATGAGCATAATCATCATCATAATCATCATCACAATCATCCTCATAATCATCATCATAATCATCATCGTCATAATCATCATCATAATCATCATCATAATCATCATCATAATCATCATCATAATCATCATCATAATAGTCATCATAATCATCATCATAATCATCATCATAATCATCATCATAATCATCATCATAATCATCATCATAATCATGAGCATAACCATCATCATCATCATTATCATAATCGTCATTATAGTCATCGTGATAATCATCATCATAATCATGAGCATAACCATCATCATAATTCATTATATAATCATAATCATAATCATCGTCATAATCATCATCATAATCATCATCATAATCATCATCATAATCATGATCATAATCATGAGCATAATCATCATCATAATCATGATCATAATCATGAGCATAATCATCATCATAATCGTCATCATAGTCATCATCATAATCATTATCATAACCGTCATCATAATCATCATCATAATCATCGTCATAATAGTCATCATAATCATCATCAGAATTCATCATCATAATCATTATCATAATCATCATCATAATCATTATCATAATCATCATCATAATCATTATCATAATCACCATCATAATCATGATCATAATCATCATCATAATAGTCACCATAATCATCATCATAATCATCATCATAATCATCATCATAATCATCATCATAATCATCATCATAATCATCATCAGAATTCATCATCATAATCATTATCATAATCATCATCATAATCATCATCATAATCATCATCATAATCATAATCATAACCGTCATCATTATCATCATCAGAATTCATCATCATAATCATGATCATAATCATCATCATAATCATGATCATAATCATGAGCATAATCATCATCATAATCATTATCATAATCGTCATCATATTAATCATCATAATCATCATCATAATAGTCATCATAATCATCATCATAATTCATTATATAATCATGAGCATAATCATCATCATAAT
This sequence comes from Coelioxys conoideus, assembly GCA_947623535.1. Lineage (NCBI taxonomy): Eukaryota > Metazoa > Arthropoda > Insecta > Hymenoptera > Megachilidae > Coelioxys > Coelioxys conoideus. The sequence continues at coordinate 827,843 of CANQJN010000031.1, read as the reverse complement.
CATCATCACAATCATCCTCATAATCATCGTCATAATCATCATCATAATCATCATCATAATCATCATCATAATCATCATCATAATCATCATCATAATAGTCATCATAATCATCATCATAATCATCATCATAATCATCATCATAATCATCATCATAATCATCATCATAATCATGAGCATAACCATCATCATCATCATTATCATAATCGTCATTATAGTCATCGTGATAATCATCATCATAATCATGAGCATAACCATCATCATAATTCATTATATAATCATAATCATAATCATCGTCATAATCATCATCATAATCATCATCATAATCATCATCATAATCATGATCATAATCATGAGCATAATCATCATCATAATCATGATCATAATCATGAGCATAATCATCATCATAATCGTCATCATAGTCATCATCATAATCATTATCATAACCGTCATCATAATCATCATCATAATCATCGTCATAATAGTCATCATAATCATCATCAGAATTCATCATCATAATCATTATCATAATCATCATCATAATCATTATCATAATCATCATCATAATCATGATCATAATCATGAGCATAATCATCATCATAATCATTATCATAATCACCATCATAATCATGATCATAATCATCATCATAATAGTCACCATAATCATCATCATAATCATCATCATAATCATCATCATAATCATCATCATAATCATCATCAGAATTCATCATCATAATCATTATCATAATCATCATCATAATCATGATCATAATCATGAGCATAATCATCATCATAATCATTATCATAATCACCATCATAATCATCATCATAATCATCATCATAATAGTCATCATAATCATCATCATAATCATCATCATAATCATCATCATAATCATCATCATAATCATGATCATAATCATCATCAGAATTCATCATCATAATCATGATCATAATCATCATCATAATCATGATCATAATCATGAGCATAATCATCATCATAATCATTATCATAATCGTCATCATATTAATCATCATAATCATCATCATAATCATGAGCATAACCATCATCATAATCATTATCATAATCGTCATCATAGTCATCATCATAAGCGTCACCATAATCATCATCATAATCATCATCATTAACATCATCATAATCATCATCATAATCAGCATCATAATCATCATCATTAACATCATCATAATATTCATCATAATCATCATCATAATCATGAGCATAACCATCATCATAATCATTATCATAATCATCATCATAATCATTATCATAATCGTCATCATAGTCATCGTCATAATCGTCATCATAATCATCATCTTAGCCATCATCATAATCATCATCATAATCATCACCATAATCACCATCATAATCATCATCATAATCATCATCATAATCACCATCACAATATTCATCATAATCATCATCATAATCATCATCATAATCATTATCATAGTCATCATCATAATCATCATCATAAGCGTCACCATAATCATCATCATAATCATCATCATAATCATCATCATAATCATCATCATAATCACCATCACAATATTCATCATAATCATCATCATAATCATCATCATAATAGTCATCATAATCATCATCGTAATCATCATCATAATCATCATCATAATCAGCATCATAATCATCATCATAATCATCATCATAATCATCATCATAATCATCATCATAATCATCATCATAATCATCATCATAATCATCATCATAATCATCATCATAATCATGATCATAATCATGAGCATAATCATCATCATAATCATTATCATAATCGTCATCATATTAATCATCATAATCATCATCATAACCGTCGTCATAATCATCATCATAATCATCATCATAATCATCATCATAATCAGCATCATAATCATCATCATTAGCATCATCATAATATTCATCATAATCATCATCATAGTCATGAGCATAACCTTCATCATAATCATCATCATAATCATCATCATAATCATCATCATGATCATCATCTAATCATCATCATGATCATCATCATAATCATCATCATAATCATCATCATAATCATCATCATAATCATCATCATAATCAGCATCATAATCATCATCATTAACATCATCATAATATTCATCATAATGATCATCATAATCATGAGCATAACCATCATCATAATCATTATCATAATCGTCATCATATTAATCATCATAATCATCATCATAACCGTCGTCATAATCATCATCATAATCATCATCATAATCATCATCATAATCAGCATCATAATCATCATCATTAGCATCATCATAATATTCATCATAATCATCATCATAATCATGAGCATAACCATCATCATAATCATTATCATAACCATCATCATAATCATTATCATAATCGTCATCATAGTCATCATCATAATCATAACCGTCGTCATAATCATCATCATAATCATCATCATAATCATCATCATAATCATCATCATAATCATCATCATAATCATCATCATAATCATCATCATAATCATCATCATAATCATGATCATAATCATGAGCATAATCATCATCATAATCATTATCATAATCGTCATCATATTAATCATCATAATCATCATCATAACCGTCGTCATAATCATCATCATAATCATCATCATAATCATCATCATAATCAGCATCATAATCATCATCATTAGCATCATCATAATATTCATCATAATCATCATCATAATCATGAGCATAATCATCATCATAATCATGAGCATAACCATCATCATAATCATCATCATAATCATCATCATAATCATCATCATGATCATCATCATAATCATCATCATGATCATCATCATAATCATCATCATAATCATCATCATAATCATCATCATAATCATCATCATAATCATCATCATAATCATCATCATAATCATGAGCATAACCATCATCATAATCATTATCATAATCGTCATCATAGTCATCATCATAATCGTCATCATAATCATCATCATAATCATAATCATAACCGTCGTCATAATCATCATCATAATCATCATCATAATCATCATCATAATCATCATCATAATCATCATCATAATCATCATCATAATCATCATCATAATTCATTGTATAATCATAATCATCATCATAATTCATTGTATAATCATAATCATAGTCATCATCATAATCATCATCATAATCATCATCATAATCATCATCATAATCATCATCATAATCATCATCATAATCATCATCATAATCATCATCATAATATTCATCATAATCATCATCATAATATTCATCATAATCATCATCATAATCATCATCATAATCATCATCATAATCATCATCATAATATTCATCATAATCATCATCATAATATTCATCATAATCATCATCATAATCATGAGCATAACCATCATCATAATCATTATCATAATCGTCATCATAGTCATCATGATAATCATCATCATAATCATGAGCATAACCATCATCTCATAATCATTATCATAATCGTCATCATAGTCATCATGATAACCATCATCATAATCATTATCATAATCGTCATCATAGTCATCATCATAATCATCATCATAATCATCATCATGATCATCATCATAATCATCATCATCATCATCATCATAATCATCATCATAATCATCATCATAATCATCATCATAATCATCATCATAATCATCATCATAATCATCATCATAATCATCATCATAATCATCATCATAATATTCATCATAATCATCATCATAATATTCGTCATAATCATTATCATAATCATCATCATAATCATGAGCATAACCATCATCATAATCATTATCATAATCGTCATCATAGTCATCATGATAATCATCATCATAATCATGAGCATAACCATCATCATAATCATTATCATAATCGTCATCATAGTCATCGTCATAATCGTCATCATAATCATCAAATTAGTCATCATCATAATCATCATCATAATCATCACCATAATCACCATCATAATCATCATCATAATCATCATCATAATAGTCATCATAATCATTATCATAATCATCATCATAATCATCATCATAATCATCATCATAATCATAATCATAACCGTCATCATAATCATCATCAGAATTCATCATCATAATCATGATCATAATCATCATCATAATCATGATCATAATCATGAGCATAATCATCATCATAATCATTATCATAATCGTCATCATAGTCATCATCATAATCATCATCATAATCATCATCATGATCATCATCATAATCATCATCATAATCATCATCATAATCATCATCATAATCATCATCATAATCATCATCATAATCATCATCATAATCATCATCATAATCATCATCATAATCATCATCATAATCATCATCATAATATTCATCATAATCATCATCATAATATTCATCATAATCATTATCATAATCATCATCATAATCATGAGCATAACCATCATCATAATCATTATCATAATCGTCATCATAGTCATCATGATAATCATCATCATAATCATGAGCATAACCATCATCATAATCATTATCATAATCGTCATCATAGTCATCGTCATAATCGTCATCATAATCATCATCTTAGTCATCATCATAATCATCATCATAATCATCACCATAATCACCATCATAATCATCATCATAATCATCATCATAATAGTCATCATAATCATTATCATAATCATCATCATAATCATCATCATAATCATCATCATAATCATAATCATAACCGTCATCATTATCATCATCAGAATTCATCATCATAATCATGATCATAATCATCATCATAATCATGATCATAATCATGAGCATAATCATCATCATAATCATTATCATAATCGTCATCATATTAATCATCATAATCATCATCATAATAGTCATCATAATCATCATCATAATTCATTATATAATCATGAGCATAATCATCATCATAATCATCATCACAATCATCCTCATAATCATCATCATAATCATCATCGTCATAATCATCATCATAATCATCATCATAATCATCATCATAATCATCATCATAATCATCATCATAATAGTCATCATAATCATCATCATAATCATCATCATAATCATCATCATAATCATCATCATAATCATCATCATAATCATGAGCATAACCATCATCATCATCATTATCATAATCGTCATTATAGTCATCGTGATAATCATCATCATAATCATGAGCATAACCATCATCATAATTCATTATATAATCATAATCATAATCATCGTCATAATCATCATCATAATCATCATCATAATCATCATCATAATCATGATCATAATCATGAGCATAATCATCATCATAATCATGATCATAATCATGAGCATAATCATCATCATAATCGTCATCATAGTCATCATCATAATCATTATCATAACCGTCATCATAATCATCATCATAATCATCGTCATAATAGTCATCATAATCATCATCAGAATTCATCATCATAATCATTATCATAATCATCATCATAATCATTATCATAATCATCATCATAATCATGATCATAATCATGAGCATAATCATCATCATAATCATTATCATAATCACCATCATAATCATGATCATAATCATCATCATAATAGTCACCATAATCATCATCATAATCATCATCATAATCATCATCATAATCATCATCATAATCATCATCATAATCATCATCAGAATTCATCATCATAATCATTATCATAATCATCATCATAATCATGATCATAATCATGAGCATAATCATCATCATAATCATTATCATAATCACCATCATAATCATCATCATAATCATCATCATAATAGTCATCATAATCATCATCATAATCATCATCATAATCATCATCATAATCATCATCATAATCATGATCATAATCATCATCAGAATTCATCATCATAATCATGATCATAATCATCATCATAATCATGATCATAATCATGAGCATAATCATCATCATAATCATTATCATAATCATCATCATAATCATCATCATAATCATGATCATAATCATGAGCATAATCATCATCATAATCATTATCATAATCGTCATCATATTAATCATCATAATCATCATCATAACCGTCGTCATAATCATCATCATAATCATCATCATAATCATCATCATAATCAGCATCATAATCATCATCATTAGCATCATCATAATATTCATCATAATCATCATCATAGTCATGAGCATAACCTTCATCATAATCATCATCATAATCATCATCATAATCATCATCATGATCATCATCTAATCATCATCATGATCATCATCATAATCATCATCATAATCATCATCATAATCATCATCATAATCATCATCATAATCAGCATCATAATCATCATCATTAACATCATCATAATATTCATCATAATGATCATCATAATCATGAGCATAACCATCATCATAATCATTATCATAATCGTCATCATATTAATCATCATAATCATCATCATAACCGTCGTCATAATCATCATCATAATCATCATCATAATCATCATCATAATCAGCATCATAATCATCATCATTAGCATCATCATAATATTCATCATAATCATCATCATAATCATGAGCATAACCATCATCATAATCATTATCATAACCATCATCATAATCATTATCATAATCGTCATCATAGTCATCATCATAATCATAACCGTCGTCATAATCATCATCATAATCATCATCATAATCATCATCATAATCATCATCATAATCATCATCATAATCATCATCATAATCATCATCATAATCATCATCATAATCATGATCATAATCATGAGCATAATCATCATCATAATCATTATCATAATCGTCATCATATTAATCATCATAATCATCATCATAACCGTCGTCATAATCATCATCATAATCATCATCATAATCATCATCATAATCAGCATCATAATCATCATCATTAGCATCATCATAATATTCATCATAATCATCATCATAATCATGAGCATAATCATCATCATAATCATGAGCATAACCATCATCATAATCATCATCATAATCATCATCATAATCATCATCATGATCATCATCATAATCATCATCATGATCATCATCATAATCATCATCATAATCATCATCATAATCATCATCATAATCATCATCATAATCATCATCATAATCATCATCATAATCATGAGCATAACCATCATCATAATCATTATCATAATCGTCATCATAGTCATCATCATAATCGTCATCATAATCATCATCATAATCATAATCATAACCGTCGTCATAATCATCATCATAATCATCATCATAATCATCATCATAATCATCATCATAATCATCATCATAATCATCATCATAATTCATTGTATAATCATAATCATCATCATAATTCATTGTATAATCATAATCATAGTCATCATCATAATCATCATCATAATCATCATCGTAATCATCATCATAATCATCATCATAATCATCATCATAATCATCATCATAATCATCATCATAATATTCATCATAATCATCATCATAATATTCATCATAATCATCATCATAATCATCATCATAATCATCATCATAATCATCATCATAATATTCATCATAATCATCATCATAATATTCATCATAATCATCATCATAATCATGAGCATAACCATCATCATAATCATTATCATAATCGTCATCATAGTCATCATGATAATCATCATCATAATCATGAGCATAACCATCATCTCATAATCATTATCATAATCGTCATCATAGTCATCATGATAACCATCATCATAATCATTATCATAATCGTCATCATAGTCATCATCATAATCATCATCATAATCATCATCATGATCATCATCATAATCATCATCATCATCATCATCATAATCATCATCATAATCATCATCATAATCATCATCATAATCATCATCATAATCATCATCATAATCATCATCATAATCATCATCATAATATTCATCATAATCATCATCATAATATTCATCATAATCATTATCATAATCATCATCATAATCATGAGCATAACCATCATCATAATCATTATCATTATCGTCATCATAGTCATCATGATAATCATCATCATAATCATGAGCATAACCATCATCATAATCATTATCATAATCGTCATCATAGTCATCGTCATAATCGTCATCATAATCATCAAATTAGTCATCATCATAATCATCATCATAATCATCACCATAATCACCATCATAATCATCATCATAATCATCATCATAATAGTCATCATAATCATTATCATAATCATCATCATAATCATCATCATAATCATCATCATAATCATAATCATAACCGTCATCATAATCATCATCAGAATTCATCATCATAATCATGATCATAATCATCATCATAATCATGATCATAATCATGAGCATAATCATCATCATAATCATTATCATAATCGTCATCATAGTCATCATCATAATCATCATCATAATCATCATCATGATCATCATCATAATCATCATCATAATCATCATCATAATCATCATCATAATCATCATCATAATCATCATCATAATCATCATCATAATCATCATCATAATCATCATCATAATCATCATCATAATCATCATCATAATATTCATCATAATCATCATCATAATATTCATCATAATCATTATCATAATCATCATCATAATCATGAGCATAACCATCATCATAATCATTATCATAATCGTCATCATAGTCATCATGATAATCATCATCATAATCATGAGCATAACCATCATCATAATCATTATCATAATCGTCATCATAGTCATCGTCATAATCGTCATCATAATCATCATCTTAGTCATCATCATAATCATCATCATAATCATCACCATAATCACCATCATAATCATCATCATAATCATCATCATAATAGTCATCATAATCATTATCATAATCATCATCATAATCATCATCATAATCATCATCATAATCATAATCATAACCGTCATCATTATCATCATCAGAATTCATCATCATAATCATGATCATAATCATCATCATAATCATGATCATAATCATGAGCATAATCATCATCATAATCATTATCATAATCGTCATCATATTAATCATCATAATCATCATCATAATAGTCATCATAATCATCATCATAATTCATTATATAATCATGAGCATAATCATCATCATAATCATCATCACAATCATCCTCATAATCATCATCATAATCATCATCGTCATAATCATCATCATAATCATCATCATAATCATCATCATAATCATCATCATAATCATCATCATAATAGTCATCATAATCATCATCATAATCATCATCATAATCATCATCATAATCATCATCATAATCATCATCATAATCATGAGCATAACCATCATCATCATCATTATCATAATCGTCATTATAGTCATCGTGATAATCATCATCATAATCATGAGCATAACCATCATCATAATTCATTATATAATCATAATCATAATCATCGTCATAATCATCATCATAATCATCATCATAATCATCATCATAATCATGATCATAATCATGAGCATAATCATCATCATAATCATGATCATAATCATGAGCATAATCATCATCATAATCGTCATCATAGTCATCATCATAATCATTATCATAACCGTCATCATAATCATCATCATAATCATCGTCATAATAGTCATCATAATCATCATCAGAATTCATCATCATAATCATTATCATAATCATCATCATAATCATTATCATAATCATCATCATAATCATGATCATAATCATGAGCATAATCATCATCATAATCATTATCATAATCACCATCATAATCATGATCATAATCATCATCATAATAGTCACCATAATCATCATCATAATCATCATCATAATCATCATCATAATCATCATCATAATCATCATCATAATCATCATCAGAATTCATCATCATAATCATTATCATAATCATCATCATAATCATGATCATAATCATGAGCATAATCATCATCATAATCATTATCATAATCACCATCATAATCATCATCATAATCATCATCATAATAGTCATCATAATCATCATCATAATCATCATCATAATCATCATCATAATCATGATCATAATCATGATCATAATCATCATCAGAATTCATCATCATAATCATGATCATAATCATCATCATAATCATGATCATAATCATGAGCATAATCATCATCATAATCATTATCATAATCGTCATCATATTAATCATCATAATCATCATCATAATCATGAGCATAACCATCATCATAATCATTATCATAATCGTCATCATAGTCATCATCATAAGCGTCACCATAATCATCATCATAATCATCATCATTAACATCATCATAATCATCATCATAATCAGCATCATAATCATCATCATTAACATCATCATAATATTCATCATAATCATCATCATAATCATGAGCATAACCATCATCATAATCATTATCATAATCATCATCATAATCATTATCATAATCGTCATCATAGTCATCGTCATAATCGTCATCATAATCATCATCTTAGCCATCATCATAATCATCATCATAATCATCACCATAATCACCATCATAATCATCATCATAATCATCATCATAATCACCATCACAATATTCATCATAATCATCATCATAATCATCATCATAATCATTATCATAGTCATCATCATAATCATCATCATAAGCGTCACCATAATCATCATCATAATCATCATCATAATCATCATCATAATCATCATCATAATCACCATCACAATATTCATCATAATCATCATCATAATCATCATCATAATAGTCATCATAATCATCATCGTAATCATCATCATAATCATCATCATAATCAGCATCATAATCATCATCATTAACATCATCATAATATTCATCATAATCATCATCATAATCATGAGCATAACCATCATCATAATCATTATCATAATCGTCATCATAGTCATCGTCATAATCGTCATCATAATCATCATCTTAGTCATCATCATAATCGTCATCATAATCATCATCATAATTCATTGTATAATCATAATCATCATCATAATTCATTGTATAATCATAATCATAGTCATCATCATAATCATCATCATAATCATCATCATAATCATCATCATAATCATCATCATAATCATCATCATAATCATCATCATAATCATCATCATAATATTCATCATAATCATCATCATAATATTCATCATAATCATCATCATAATCATGAGCATAACCATCATCATAATCATTATCATAATCGTCATCATAGTCATCATGATAATCATCATCATAATCATGAGCATAACCATCATCTCATAATCATTATCATAATCGTCATCATAGTCATCATGATAATCATCATCATAATCATGAGCATAACCATCATCATAATCATTATCATAATCGTCATCATAGTCATCATCATAATCATCATCATAATCATCATCATGATCATCATCATAATCATCATCATCATCATCATCATAATCATCATCATAATCATCATCATAATCATCATCATAATCATCATCATAATCATCATCATAATCATCATCATAATCATCATCATAATATTCATCATAATCATCATCATAATATTCATCATAATCATTATCATAATCATCATCATAATCATGAGCATAACCATCATCATAATCATTATCATAATCGTCATCATAGTCATCATGATAATCATCATCATAATCATGAGCATAACCATCATCATAATCATTATCATAATCGTCATCATAGTCATCGTCATAATCGTCATCATAATCATCATCTTAGTCATCATCATAATCATCATCATAATCATCACCATAATCACCATCATAATCATCATCATAATCATCATCATAATAGTCATCATAATCATTATCATAATCATCATCATAATCATCATCATAATCATCATCATAATCATCATCATAATCATAATCATAACCGTCATCATAATCATCATCAGAATTCATCATCATAATCATGATCATAATCATCATCATAATCATGATCATAATCATGAGCATAATCATCATCATAATCATTATCATAATCGTCATCATAGCCATCATCATAATCATCATCATAATCATCATCATGATCATCATCATAATCATCATCATAATCATCATCATAATCATCATCATAATCATCATCATAATCATCATCATAATCATCATCATAATCATCATCATAATCATCATCATAATCATCATCATAATCATCATCATAATCATCATCATAATATTCATCATAATCATCATCATAATATTCATCATAATCATTATCATAATCATCATCATAATCATGAGCATAACCATCATCATAATCATTATCATAATCGTCATCATAGTCATCATGATAATCATCATCATAATCATGAGCATAACCATCATCATAATCATTATCATAATCGTCATCATAGTCATCGTCATAATCGTCATCATAATCATCATCTTAGTCATCATTATAATCATCATCATAATCATCACCATAATCACCATCATAATCATCATCATAATCATCATCATAATAGTCATCATAATCATCATCATAATCATCATCATAATAGTCATCATAATCATTATCATAATCATCATCATAATCATCATCATAATCATAATCATAACCGTCATCATAATCATCATCAGAATTCATCATCATAATCATGATCATAATCATCATCATAATCATGATCATAATCATGAGCATAATCATCATCATAATCATTATCATAATCGTCATCATATTAATCATCATAATCATCATCATAATAGTCATCATAATCATCATCATAATTCATTATATAATCATGAGCATAATCATCATCATAATCATCATCACAATCATCCTCATAATCATCATCATAATCATCATCGTCATAATCATCATCATAATCATCATCATAATCATCATCATAATCATCATCATAATCATCATCATAATAGTCATCATAATCATCATCATAATCATCATCATAATCATCATCATTATCATCATCATAATCATCATCATAATCATGAGCATAACCATCATCATCATCATTATCATAATCGTCATTATAGTCATCATGATAATCATCATCATAATCATGAGCATAACCATCATCATAATCATTATCATAATCGTCATCATAGTCATCGTCATAATCGTCATCATAATCATCATCTTAGTCATCATTATAATCATCATCATAATCATCACCATAATCACCATCATAATCATCATCATAATCATCATCATAATCATCATCATAATCATGATCATAATCATGAGCATAATCATCATCATAATCATGATCATAATCATGAGCATAATCATCATCATAATCGTCATCATAGTCATCATCATAATCATTATCATAACCGTCATCATAATCATCATTATAATCATCGTCATAATAGTCATCATAATCATCATCAGAATTCATCATCATAATCATTATCATAATCATCATCATAATCATGATCATAATCATGAGCATAATCATCATCATAATCATCATCATAATAGTCATCATAATCATCATCATAATCATCATCATAATCATCATCATAATCATCATCATAATCATGATCATAATCATCATCATAATCATCATCATAATCATCATCATAATATTCATCATAATCATCATCATAATCATGAGCATAACCATCATCATCATCATTATCATAATCGTCATTATAGTCATCGTGATAATCATCATCATAATCATGAGCATAACCATCATCATAATCAGTATCATAATCGTCATCATAGTCATCGTCATAATCATCATCATAATCATCATCTTAGTCATCATCATAATCATCATCATAATCATCACCATAATCACCATCATAATCATCATAATCATCATCATAATAGTCATCGTAATCATTATCATAATCATCATCATAATCATCATCATAATGATAATCATAACCGTCATCATAATCATCATCAGAATTCATCATCATAATCATGATCATAATCATCATCATAATCATGATCATAATCATGAGCATAATCATCATCATAATCATTATCATAATCGTCATCATATTAATCATCATAATCATCATCATAATCATGAGCATAACCATCACCATAATCATTATCATAATCGTCATCATAGTCATCATCATAATCGTCATAGTAATCATCATCATAATCATCATCATAATCATCATCATTAGCATCATCATAATCATCATCATAATCATCATCATAATATTCATCATAATCATGAGCATAACCATCATCATAATCATTATCATAATCGTCATCATTGTCATCATCATAATCGTCATCATAATCATCATCTTAGTCATCATCATAATCATCATCATAATCATCACCATACTCACCATCATAATCATCATCATAATCATCATCATAATCATCATTATAATCATCATCATAATTCATTATATAATCATAATCATAATCATCATCATAATCATCACCATAATCATCATCATAATCATCATCATAATTCATTATATAATCATAATCATAATCATCATCATAATCATCATCATAATCGTCATCATAATCATCATCATAATCATCATCATAATCATCATCATGATCATCATCATAAGCATCATCATAATCATCATCATAATCATCATCATAAGCGTCACCATAATCATCATCATAATCATCATCATTAACATCATCATAATCATCATCATAATCAGCATCATAATCATCATCATTAACATCATCATAATATTCATCATAATCATCATCATAATCATGAGCATAACCATCATCATAATCATTATCATAATCATCATCATAATCATTATCATAATCGTCATCATAGTCATCGTCATAATCGTCATCATAATCATCATCTTAGCCATCATCATAATCATCATCATAATCATCATCATAATCATCATCATAATCACCATCACAATATTCATCATAATCATCATCATAATCATCATCATAATCATTATCATAGTCATCATCATAATCATCATCATAAGCGTCACCATAATCATCATCATAATCATCATCATAATCATCATCATAATCATCATCATAATCACCATCACAATATTCATCATAATCATCATCATAATCATCATCATAATAGTCATCATAATCATCATCATAATCATCATCATAATCATCATCATAATCAGCATCATAATCATCATCATTAACATCATCATAATATTCATCATAAACATCATCATAATCATGAGCATAACCATCATCATAATCATTATCATAATCGTCATCATAGTCATCGTCATAATCGTCATCATAATCATCATCTTAGTCATCATCATAATCGTCATCATAATCATCATCATAATTCATTATATAATCATAATCATAATCATCATCATAATCATCATCATAATCATCATCATAATCATCATCATAATCATCATCATAATCATCATCATAATCATCATCATAATCAGCATCATAATCATCATCATAATCATCACCATAATCACCATCATAATCATCATCATAATCATCATCATAATAGTCATCATAATCATCATCATAATCATCATCATAATCATCATCATAATCATCATCATAATCATCATCATAATCATCATCATAATCATTATCATAATCATCATCATAATCATCATCATAATCATAATCATAACCGTCATCATAATCATCATCAGAATTCATCATCATAATCATGATCATAATCATCATCATAATCATCATCATAATCATGAGCATAATCATCATCATAATCATTATCATAATCGTCATCATATTAATCATAATAATCATCATCATAATAGTCATCATAATCATCATCATAATTCATTATATAATCATGAGCATAATCATCATCATAATCATCATCACAATCATCCTCATAATCATCATCATAATCATCATCGTCATAATCATCATCATAATCATCATCATAATCATCATCATAATCATCATCATAATCATCATCATAATAGTCATCATAATCATCATCATAATCATCATCATAATCATCATCATTATCATCATCATAATCATCATCATAATCATGAGCATAACCATCATCATCATCATTATCATAATCGTCATTATAGTCATCGTGATAATCATCATCATAATCATGAGCAAAACCATCATCATAATTCATTATATAATCATAATCATAATCATCGTCATAATCATCATCATAATCATCATCATAATCATCATCATAATCATGATCATAATCATGAGCATAATCATCATCATAATCATGATCATAATCATGAGCATAATCATCATCATAATCGTCATCATAGTCATCATCATAATCATTATCATAACCGTCATCATAATCATCATTATAATCATCGTCATAATAGTCATCATAATCATCATCAGAATTCATCATCATAATCATTATCATAATCATCATCATAATCATGATCATAATCATGAGCATAATCATCATCATAATCATTATCATAATCACCATCATAATCATGATCATAATCATCATCATAATAGTCACCATAATCATCATCATAATCATCATCATAATCATCATCATAATCATCATCATAATCATCATCATAATCATCATCATAATCATCATCAGAATTCATCATCATAATCATTATCATAATCATCATCATAATCATGATCATAATCATGAGCATAATCATCATCATAATCATTATCATAATCACCATCATAATCATCATCATAATCATCATCATAATAGTCATCATAATCATCATCATAATCATCATCATAATCATCATCATAATCATCATCATAATCATCATCATAATCATCATCATAATCATCATCATAATCATCATCATAATATTCATCATAATCATCATCATAATCATGAGCATAACCATCATCATCATCATTATCATAATCGTCATTATAGTCATCGTGATAATCATCATCATAATCATGAGCATAACCATCATCATAACCAGTATCATAATCGTCATCATAGTCATCGTCATAATCATCATCATAATCATCATCTTAGTCATCATCATAATCATCATCATAATCATCACCATAATCACCATCATAATCATCATAATCATCATCATAATAGTCATCGTAATCATTATCATAATCATCATCATAATCATCATCATAATGATAATCATAACCGTCATCATAATCATCATCAGAATTCATCATCATAATCATGATCATAATCATCATCATAATCATGATCATAATCATGAGCATAATCATCATCATAATCATTATCATAATCATCATCATAATCATCACCATAATCACCATCATAATCATCATCATAATCATCATCATAATAGTCATCATAATCATCATCATAATCATCATCATAATCATCATCATAATCATCATCATAATCATCATCATAATCATCATCATAATCATTATCATAATCATCATCATAATCATCATCATAATCATGAGCATAACCATCATCATAATCATTATCATAATCGTCATCATTGTCATCATCATAATCGTCATCATAATCATCATCTTAGTCATCATCATAATCATCATCATAATCATCACCATACTCACCATCATAATCATCATCATAATCATCATCATAATCATCATTATAATCATCATCATAATTCATTATATAATCATAATCATAATCATCATCATAATCATCACCATAATCATCATCATAATCATCATCATAATTCATTATATAATCATAATCATAATCATCATCATAATCATCATCATAATCGTCATCATAATCATCATCATAATCATCATCATAATCATCATCATGATCATCATCATAAGCATCATCATAATCATCATCATAATCATCATCATAAGCGTCACCATAATCATCATCATAATCATCATCATTAACATCATCATAATCATCATCATAATCAGCATCATAATCATCATCATTAACATCATCATAATATTCATCATAATCATCATCATAATCATGAGCATAACCATCATCATAATCATTATCATAATCATCATCATAATCATTATCATAATCGTCATCATAGTCATCGTCATAATCGTCATCATAATCATCATCTTAGCCATCATCATAATCATCATCATAATCATCATCATAATCATCATCATAATCACCATCACAATATTCATCATAATCATCATCATAATCATCATCATAATCATTATCATAGTCATCATCATAATCATCACCATAAGCGTCACCATAATCATCATCATAATCATCATCATAATCATCATCATAATCATCATCATAATCACCATCACAATATTCATCATAATCATCATCATAATCATCATCATAATAGTCATCATAATCATCATCATAATCATCATCATAATCATCATCATAATCAGCATCATAATCATCATCATTAACATCATCATAATATTCATCATAAACATCATCATAATCATGAGCATAACCATCATCATAATCATTATCATAATCGTCATCATAGTCATCGTCATAATCGTCATCATAATCATCATCTTAGTCATCATCATAATCGTCATCATAATCATCATCATAATTCATTATATAATCATAATCATAATCATCATCATAATCATCATCATAATCATCATCATAATCATCATCATAATCATCATCATAATCATCATCATAATCATCATCATAATCAGCATCATAATCATCATCATAATCATCATCATAATGATCATCATAATCATCATCATAATCATCATCATAATCATCATCATAATCATCATCATAATCATCATCATAATCATCATCATAATCATCATCATAATCATCATCATAATCATGATCATAATCATGAGCATAATCATCATCATAATCATTATCATAATCGTCATCATATTAATCATCATAATCATCATCATAACCGTCGTCATAATCATCATCATAATCATCATCATAATCATCATCATAATCAGCATCATAATCATCATCATTAGCATCATCATAATATTCATCATAATCATCATCATAATCATGAGCATAACCATCATCATAATCATTATCATAACCATCATCATAATCATTATCATAATCGTCATCATAGTCATCATCATAATCATAACCGTCGTCATAATCATCATCATAATCATCATCATAATCATCATCATAATCATCATCATAATCATCATCATAATCATCATCATAATCATCATCATAATCATGATCATAATCATGAGCATAATCATCATCATAATCATTATCATAATCGTCATCATATTAATCATCATAATCATCATCATAACCGTCGTCATAATCATCATCATAATCATCATCATAATCATCATCATAATCAGCATCATAATCATCATAATTAGCATCATCATAATATTCATCATAATCATCATCATAATCATGAGCATAACCATCATCATAATGATCATCATCATAATCATCATCATAATCATCATCATGATCATCATCATAATCATCATCATGATCATCATCATAATCATCATCATAATCATCATCATAATCATCATCATAATCATCATCATAATCATCATCATAATCATCATCATAATCATCATCATAATCAGCATCATAATCATCATCATTAACATCATCATAATATTCATCATAAACATCATCATAATCATGAGCATAACCATCATCATAATCATTATCATAATCGTCATCATAGTCATCGTCATAATCGTCATCATAATCATCATCTTAGTCATCATCATAATCGTCATCATAATCATCATCATAATTCATTATATAATCATAATCATAATCATCATCATAATCATCATCATAATCATCATCATAATCATCATCATAATCAGCATCATAATCATCATCATAATCATCATCATAATGATCATCATAATCATCATCATAATCATCATCATAATCATCATTATAATCATCATCATAATCATCATCATAATCATCATCATAATCATCATCATAATCATGATCATAATCTTGAGCATAATCATCATCATAATCATTATCATAATCGTCATCATATTAATCATCATAATCATCATCATAACCGTCGTCATAATCATCATCATAATCATCATCATAATCATCATCATAATCAGCATCATAATCATCATCATTAGCATCATCATAATATTCATCATAATCATCATCATAATCATGAGCATAACCATCATCATAATCATTATCATAACCATCATCATAATCATTATCATAATCGTCATCATAGTCATCATCATAATCATAACCGTCGTCATAATCATCATCAGAATCATCATCATAATCATCATCATAATCATCATCATAATCATCATCATAATCATCATCA
This sequence comes from Coelioxys conoideus, assembly GCA_947623535.1. Lineage (NCBI taxonomy): Eukaryota > Metazoa > Arthropoda > Insecta > Hymenoptera > Megachilidae > Coelioxys > Coelioxys conoideus. The sequence goes on along the minus strand of CANQJN010000031.1, from coordinate 807,611 downwards.
TAATCATCATCATAATCATGAGCATAACCATCATCATAATCATTATCATAATCGTCATCATAGTCATCATCATAATCGTCATCATAATCATCATCATAATCATAATCATAACCGTCGTCATAATCATCATCATAATCATCATCATAATCATCATCATAATCATCATCATAATTCATTGTATAATCATAATCATCATCATAATTCATTGTATAATCATAATCATAATCATCATCATAATCATCATCATAATCATCATCATAATCATCATCATAATCATCATCATAATCATCATCATAATCATCATCATAATCAGCATCATAATCATCATCATAATCATCATCATAATGATCATCATAATCATCATCATAATCATCATCATAATCATCATCATAATCATCATCATAATCATCATCATAATCATCATCATAATCATCATCATAATCATCATCATAATCATGATCATAATCATGAGCATAATCATCATCATAATCATTATCATAATCGTCATCATATTAATCATCATAATCATCATCATAACCGTCGTCATAATCATCATCATAATCATCATCATAATCATCATCATAATCAGCATCATAATCATCATCATAATCATCATCATAATGATCATCATAATCATCATCATAATCATCATCATAATCATCATCATAATCATCATCATAATCATCATCATAATCATCATCATAATCATCATCATAATCATGAGCATAACCATCATCATAATCATTATCATAATCGTCATCATAGTCATCATCATAATCGTCATCATAATCATCATCATAATCATAATCATAACCGTCGTCATAATCATCATCATAATCATCATCATAATCATCATCATAATCATCATCATAATTCATTTTATAATCATAATCATCATCATAATTCATTGTATAATCATAATCATAGTCATCATCATAATCATCATCATAATCATCATCATAATCATCATCATAATCATCATCATAATCATCACCATAATCACCATCATAATCATCATCATAATCATCATCATAATAGTCATCATAATCATTATCATAATCATCATCATAATCATCATCATAATCGTCATCATATTAATCATCATAATCATCATCATAATAGTCATCATAATCATCATCATAATTCATTATATAATCATGAGCATAATCATCATCATAATCATGAGCATAACCATCATCATAATCATTATCATAATCGTCATCATAGTCATCATCATAATCATAATCATAACCGTCATCATAATCATCATCAGAATTCATCATCATAATAGTCATCATAATCATCATCATAATTCATTATATAATCATGAGCATAATCATCATCATAATCATCATCATAATCATCCTCATAATCATCATCATAATCATCATCGTCATAATCATCATCATAATCATCATCATAATCATCATCATAATCATCATCATAATCATCATCATAATAGTCATCATAATCATCATCATAATCATCATCATAATCATCATCATAATCATCATCATAATATTTATCATAATCATCATCATAATCATGAGCATAACCATCATCATCATCATTATCATAATCGTCATTATAGTCATCGTGATAATCATCATCATAATCATGAGCATAACCATCATCATAATCAGTATCATAATCGTCATCATAGTCATCGTCATAATCATCATCATAATCATCATCATAATCACCATCACAATATTCATCATAATATTCATCATACTCATCATCATAATCATCATCATAATCATCATCATAATCATCATCCTAATCATCATCATAATATTCATCATAATCATCATCATAATCATCATCGTCATAATCATCATCATAATCATCATCATAATCATCATCATAATCATCATCATAATCATCATCATAATAGTCATCATAATCATCATCATAATCATCATCATAATCATCATCATAATCATCATCATAATATTCATCATAATCATCATCATAATCATGAGCATAACCATCATCATCATCATTATCATAATCGTCATTATAGTCATCGTGATAATCATCATCATAATCATGAGCATAACCATCATCATCATCATTATCATAATCGTCATTATAGTCATCGTGATAATCATCATCATAATCATGAGCATAACCATCATCATAATCAGTATCATAATCGTCATCATAGTCATCGTCATAATCATCATCATAATCATCATCATAATCATCATCATAATAGTCATCATAATCATCATCATAATCATCATCATAATCATCATCGTCATAATCATCATCATAATCATCATCATAATCATCATCATAATCATCATCATAATCATCATCATAATCATCATCGTCATAATCATCATCATAATCATCATCATAATCATCATCATAATCATCATCATAATCATCATCATAATAGTCATCATAATCATCATCATAATCATCATCATAATCATCATCATAATCATCATCATAATCATCATCATAATCATCATCCTAATCATCATCATAATATTCATCATAATCATCATCATAATCATGAGCATAACCATCATCATAATCATTATCATAATCGTCATCATAGTCATCATCATAATCGTCAAAGTAATCATCATCATAATCATCATCATAATCATGAGCATAATCATCATCATAATCATTATCATAATCGTCATCATAATCGTCATCATAATCGTCATCATAATAGTCATCATAATCATCATCATAATTCATTATATAATCATAATCATAATCATCATCATAATCATCATCATAATCATCATCATAATCATCATCATAATCATCATCATAATCATCATCATAATATTCATCATAATCATCATCATAATAGTCATCATAATCATCATCATAATCATAATCTTAATCATCATCATAATCATCATCGTCATAATCATCATCATAATCATCATCATAATAGTCATCATAATCATCATCAGAATTCATCATCATAATCATTATCATAATCATCATCATAATCATGATCATAATCATGAGCATAATCATCATCATAATCATTATCATAATCACCATCATAATCATCATCATAATCATCATCATAATAGTCATCATAATCATCATCATAATCATCATCATAATCATCATCATAATCATCATCATAATCATGATCATAATCATCATCATAATCATCATCATAATCATCATCATAATCATGAGCATAACCATCATCATCATCATTATCATAATCGTCATTATAGTCATCGTGATAATCATCATCATAATCATGAGCATAACCATCATCATAATCAGTATCATAATCGTCATCATAGTCATCGTCATAATCATCATCATAATCATCATCTTAGTCATCATCATAATCATCATCAGAATTCATCATCATAATCATGATCATAATCATCATCATAACCATGATCATAATCATGAGCATAATCATCATCATAATCATTCTCATAATCGTCATCATATTAATCATCATCATATTAATCATCATAATCATCATCATAATCATGAGCATAACCATCATCATAATCATTATCATAATCGTCATCATAGTCATCATCATAATCGTCATAGTAATCATCATCATAATCATCATCATAATCATCATCATTAGCATCATCATAATCATCATCATAATATTCATCATAATCATGAGCATATCCATCATCATAATCATTATCATAATCGTCATCATTGTCATCATCATAATCGTCATCATAATCATCATCTTCGTCATCATCATAATCATCATCATAATCATCACCATACTCACCATCATAATCATCATCATAATCATCATCATAATCATCATTATAATCATCATCATAATTCATTATATAATCATAATCATAATCATCATCATAATCATCACCATAATCATCATCATAATCATCATCATAATTCATTATATAATCATAATCATAATCATCATCATAATCATCATCATAATCATCATCATAATCATCATCATAATCATCATCATAATCATCATCATAATCATCATCATGATCATCATCATAAGCATCATCATAATCATCATCATAATCATCATCATAAGCGTCACCATAATCATCATCATAATCATCATCATTAAATTCATCATAATCATCATCATAATCAGCATCATAATCATCATCATTAACATCATCATAATATTCATCATAATCATCATCATAATCATGAGCATAACCATCATCATAATCATTATCATAATCATCATCATAATCATTATCATAATCGTCATCATAGTCATCGTCATAATCGTCATCATAATCATCATCTTAGCCATCATCATAATCATCATCATAATCATCACCATAATCACCATCATAATCATCATCATAATCATCATCATAATCACCATCACAATATTCATCATAATCATCATCATAATCATCATCATAATCATTATCATCGTCATCATCATAATCATCATCATAAGCGTCACCATAATCATCATCATAATCATCATCATAATCATCATCATAATCATCATCATAATCACCATCACAATAGTCATCATAATCATCATCATAATCATCATCATAATCATCATCATAATCAGCATCATAATCATCATCATAATCATCATCATAATCATCATCATAATCATCATCATAATCATCATCATAATCATCATCATAATCATGAGCATAATCATCATCATAATCATCGTCATAATCGTCATCATAATCATCATCTTAGTCATCATCATAATCGTCATCATAATCATCATCATAATTCATTATATAATCATAATCATAATCATCATCATAATCATCATCATAATCATCATCATAATCATCATCATAATCATCATCATAATCATCATCATAATCATAATCATAACCGTCATCATAATCATCATCAGAATTCATCATCATAATCATGATCATAATCATCATCATAATCATGATCATAATCATGAGCATAATCATCATCATAATCATCATCATAATTCATTATATAATCATAATCATAATCATCATCATAATCATCATCATAATCATCATCATAATCATCATCATAATCATCATCATAATCATCATCATAATCATCATCATGATCATCATCATAAGCATCATCATAATCATCATCATAATCATCATCATAAGCGTCACCATAATCATCATCATAATCATCATCATTAAATTCATCATAATCATCATCATAATCAGCATCATAATCATCATCATTAACATCATCATAATATTCATCATAATCATCATCATAATCATGAGCATAACCATCATCATAATCATTATCATAATCATCATCATAATCATTATCATAATCGTCATCATAGTCATCGTCATAATCGTCATCATAATCATCATCTTAGCCATCATCATAATCATCATCATAATCATCACCATAATCACCATCATAATCATCATCATAATCATGAGCATAATCATCATCATAATCATCGTCATAATCGTCATCATAATCATCATCTTAGTCATCATCATAATCGTCATCATAATCATCATCATAATTCATTATATAATCATAATCATAATCATCATCATAATCATCATCATAATCATCATCATAATCATCATCATAATATTCATCATAATCATCATCATAATCATGAGCATAATCATCATCATAATCATCGTCATAATCATCATCATAATCATCATCATAATAGTCATCATAATCATCATCAGAATTCATCATCATAATCATCATCATAATCAGCATCATAATCATCATCATAATCATCATCATAATCATCATCATAATCATCATCATAATCATCATCATAATCATCATCATAATCATGAGCATAATCATCATCATAATCATCGTCATAATCGTCATCATAATCATCATCTTAGTCATCATCATAATCGTCATCATAATCATCATCATAATTCATTATATAATCATAATCATAATCATCATCATAATCATCATCATAATCATCATCATAATCATCATCATAATATTCATCATAATCATCATCATAATCATGAGCCTAACCATCATCATAATCATTATCATAACCATCATCATAATCATTATCATAATCGTCATCATAGTCATCATCATAATCATAACCGTCGTCATAATCATCATCATAATCATCATCATAATCATCATCATAATCATCATCATAATCATCATCATAATCATCATCATAATATTCATCATAATCATCATCATAATATTCATCATAATCATTATCATAATCATCATCATAATCATGAGCATAACCATCATCATAATCATTATCATAATCGTCATCATAGTCATCATGATAATCATCATCATAATCATGAGCATAACCATCATCATAATCATTATCATAATCGTCATCATAGTCATCGTCATAATCGTCATCATAATCATCATCTTAGTCATCATCATAATCATCATCATAATCATCACCATAATCACCATCATAATCATCATCATAATCATCATCATAATAGTCATCATAATCATTATCATAATCATCATCATAATCATCATCATAATCATCATCATAATCATAATCATAACCGTCATCATAATCATCATCAGAATTCATCATCATAATCATGATCATAATCATCATCATAATCATGATCATAATCATGAGCATAATCATCATCATAATCATTATCATAATCGTCATCATATTAATCATCATAATCATCATCATAATCATCACCATAATCACCATCATAATCATCATCATAATCATCATCATAATAGTCATCATAATCATTATCATAATCATCATCATAATCATCATCATAATCATAATCATAACCGTCATCATAATCATCATCAGAATTCATCATCATAATCATGATCATAATCATCATCATAATCATCATCATAATCATCATCATAATCATCATCATAATCATCATCATAATCATCATCATAATCATTATCATAATCATCATCATAATATTCATCATAATCATCATCATAATCATGAGCATAACCATCATCATCATCATTATCATAATTGTCATTATAGTCATCGTGATAATCATCATCATAATCATGAGCATAACCATCATCATAATTCATTATATAATCATAATCATAATCATCGTCATAATCATCATCATAATCATCATCATAATCATCATCATAATCATCATCATAATCATGAGCATAATCATCATCATAATCATGATCATAATCATGAGCATAATCATCATCATAATCATTATCATAATCGTCATCATAGTCATCATCATAATCATCATCATAATCATCATCATGATCATCATCATAATCATCATCATAATCATCATCATAATCATCATCATAATCATCATCATAATCATCATCATAATAGTCATCATAATCATCATCAGAATTCATCATCATAATCATCATCATAATCATTATCATAATCGTCATCATATTAATCATCATAATCATCATCATAATCATGAGCATAACCATCATCATAATCATTATCATAATCGTCATCATAGTCATCATCATAATCGTCATAGTAATCATCATCATAATCATCATCATAATCATCATCATTAGCATCATCATAATCATCATCATAATATTCATCATAATCATGAGCATATCCATCATCATAATCATTATCATAATCGTCATCATTGTCATCATCATAATCGTCATCATAACAATCATCTTCGTCATCATCATAATCATCATCATAATCATCACCATACTCACCATCATAATCATCATCATAATCATCATCATAATCATCATTATAATCATCATCATAATTCATTATATAATCATAATCATAATCATCATCATAATCATCACCATAATCATCATCATAATCATCATCATAATTCATTATATAATCATAATCATAATCATCATCATAATCATCATCATAATCATCATCATAATCATCATCATAATCATCATCATAATCATCATCATGATCATCATCATAAGCATCATCATAATCATCATCATAATCATCATCATAAGCGTCACCATAATCATCATCATAATCATCATCATTAAATTCATCATAATCATCATCATAATCAGCATCATAATCATCATCATTAACATCATCATAATATTCATCATAATCATCATCATAATCATGAGCATAACCATCATCATAATCATTATCATAATCATCATCATAATCATTATCATAATCGTCATCATAGTCATCGTCATAATCGTCATCATAATCATCATCTTAGCCATCATCATAATCATCATCATAATCATCACCATAATCACCATCATAATCATCATCATAATCATCATCATAATCACCATCACAATATTCATCATAATCATCATCATAATCATCATCATAATCATTATCATCGTCATCATCATAATCATCATCATAAGCGTCACCATAATCATCATCATAATCATCATCATAATCATCATCATAATCATCATCATAATCACCATCACAATAGTCATCATAATCATCATCATAATCATCATCATAATCATCATCATAATCAGCATCATAATCATCATCATAATCATCATCATAATCATCATCATAATCATCATCATAATCATCATCATAATCATGATCATAATCATGAGCATAATCATCATCATAATCATCGTCATAATCGTCATCATAATCATCATCTTAGTCATCATCATAATCGTCATCATAATCATCATCATAATTCATTATATAATCATAATCATAATCATCATCATAATCATCATCATAATCATCATCATAATCATCATCATAATCATCATCATAATCATCATCATAATCATCATCATAATCAGCATCATAATCATCAGCATAATCATCATCATAATGATCATCATAATCATCATCATAATCATCATCATAATCATCATCATAATCATCATCATCATCATAATCATCATCATAATCATCATCATAATCATGATCATAATCATGAGCATAATCATCATCATAATCATTATCATAATCGTCATCATATTAATCATCATAATCATCATCATAACCGTCGTCATAATCATCATCATAATCATCATCATAATCATCATCATAATCAGCATCATAATCATCATCATTAGCATCATCATAATATTCATCATAATCATCATCATAATCATGAGCATAACCATCATCATAATCATTATCATAACCATCATCATAATCATTATCATAATCGTCATCATAGTCATCATCATAATCATAACCGTCGTCATAATCATCATCATAATCATCATCATAATCATCATCATAATCATCATCATAATCATCATCATAATCATCATCATAATATTCATCATAATCATCATCATAATATTCATCATAATCATTATCATAATCATCATCATAATCATGAGCATAACCATCATCATAATCATTATCATAATCGTCATCATAGTCATCATGATAATCATCATCATAATCATGAGCATAACCATCATCATAATCATTATCATAATCGTCATCATAGTCATCGTCATAATCGTCATCATAATCATCATCTTAGTCATCATCATAATCATCATCATAATCATCACCATAATCACCATCATAATCATCATCATAATCATCATCATAATAGTCATCATAATCATTATCATAATCATCATCATAATCATCATCATAATCATCATCATAATCATAATCATAACCGTCATCATAATCATCATCAGAATTCATCATCATAATCATGATCATAATCATCATCATAATCATGATCATAATCATGAGCATAATCATCATCATAATCATTATCATAATCGTCATCATATTAATCATCATAATCATCATCATAATCATCACCATAATCACCATCATAATCATCATCATAATCATCATCATAATAGTCATCATAATCATTATCATAATCATCATCATAATCATCATCATAATCATCATCATAATCATAATCATAACCGTCATCATAATCATCATCAGAATTCATCATCATAATCATGATCATAATCATCATCATAATCATCATCATAATCATCATCATAATCATCATCATAATCATCATCATAATCATCATCATAATCATTATCATAATCATCATCATAATATTCATCATAATCATCATCATAATCATGAGCATAACCATCATCATCATCATTATCATAATCGTCATTATAGTCATCGTGATAATCATCATCATAATCATGAGCATAACCATCATCATAATTCATTATATAATCATAATCATAATCATCGTCATAAACATCATCATAATCATCATCATAATCATCATCATAATCATCATCATAATCATGAGCATAATCATCATCATAATCATGATCATAATCATGAGCATAATCATCATCATAATCATTATCATAATCGTCATCATAGTCATCATCATAATCATCATCATAATCATCATCATGATCATCATCATAATCATCATCATAATCATCATCATAATCATCATCATAATCATCATCATAATCATCATCATAATAGTCATCATAATCATCATCAGAATTCATCATCATAATCATTATCATAATCATCATCATAATCATGATCATAATCATGAGCATAATCATCATCATAATCATTATCATAATCACCATCATAATCATCATCATAATCATCATCATAATAGTCACCATAATCATCATCATAATCATCATCATAATCATCATCATAATATTCATAATCATCATCATAATAGTCATCGTAATCATTATCATAATCATCATCATAATCATCATCATAATGATAATCATAACCGTCATCATAATCATCATCAGAATTCATCATCATAATCATGATCATAATCATCATCATAATCATGATCATAATCATGAGCATAATCATCATCATAATCATTATCATAATCGTCATCATATTAATCATCATAATCATCATCATAATCATGAGCATAACCATCATCATAATCATTATCATAATCGTCATCATAGTCATCATCATAATCGTCATAGTAATCATCATCATAATCATCATCATAATCATCATCATTAGCATCATCATAATCATCATCATAATATTCATCATAATCATGAGCATAACCATCATCATAATCATTATCATAATCGCCATCATTGTCATCATCATAATCGTCATCATAATCATCATCTTAGTCATCATCATAATCATCCTCATAATCATCACCATAATCACCATCATAATCATCATCATAATCATCATCATAATCATCATTATAATCATCATCATAATTCATTATATAATCATAATCATAATCATCATCATAATCATCATCATAATCATCATCATAATCATCATCATAATTCATTATATAGTCACAATCATAATCATCATCATAATCATCATCATAATCATCATCATAATCATCATCATAATCATCATCGTCATAATCATCATCATAATCATCATCATAATCATCATCATAATCATCATCATAATCATCATCATAATAGTCATCATAATCATCATCATAATCATCATCATAATCATCATCATAATCATCATCATAATATTCATCATAATCATCATCATAATCATGAGCATAACCATCATCATCATCATTATCATAATCGTCATTATAGTCATCGTGATAATTATCATCATAATCATGAGCATAACCATCATCATAATCAGTATCATAATCGTCATCATAGTCATCGTCATAATCATCATCATAATCATCATCATAATCACCATCACAATATTCATCATAATATTCATCATAATCATCATCATAATCATCATCATAATCATAATCTTAATCATCATCATAATCATCATCATAATCATCATCATAATCATCATCACAATCATCATCATAATCATCATCATAATCATCATCATAATCATCATCATAATCATCATCATAATCATCATCATAATATTCATCATAATCATCATCATAATAGTCATCATAATCATCATCATAATCATAATCTTAATCATCATCATAATCATCATCATAACCGTCATCATAATCATCATCATAATCATCATCATAATCATCATCATAATCTGGAGCATCACCATCATCATGATCATTATCATAATCGTCATCATAGTCATCATAATAATCATAATCTTAATCATCATCATAATCATCATCATAATCATCATAATCATCATCACAATCATCATCATAATCATCATCATAATCATCATCATAATCATCATCATAATCATCATCATAATATTCATCATAATCATCATCATAATAGTCATCATAATCATCATCATAATCATAATCTTAATCATCATCATAATCATCATCATAATCATCATAATCATCATCACAATCATCATCATAATCACCATCATAATCATCATCATAATCATCATCATAATCATCATCATAATATTCATCATAATCATCATCATAATAGTCATCATCATCATCATCATAATCATCATCATAATCATCATCATAACCGTCATCATAATCATCATCATAATCATCATCATAATCATCATCATAATCACCATCACAATATTCATCATAATATTCATCATAATCATCGTCATAATCTGGAGCATCACCATCATCATGATCATTATCATAATCGTCATCATAGTCATCATCATAATCATTATCATAATCGTCATCATAGTCATCGTCATAATTATCATCATAATTCATTATATAATCATAATCATAATCATCGTCATAATCATCATCATAATCATCATCATAATCATCATCATAATCATCATCATAATCATCATCACAATCATCATCATAATCATCATCATAATCATCATCATAATCATCATCATAATCATCATCATAATCATCATCATAATCATCATCATAATCATCATCATAATATTCATCATAATCATCATCATAATAGTCAGTATAATCATCATCATAATCATAATCTTAATCATCATCATAATCATCATCGTCATAATCATCATCATAATCATCATCATAATAGTCATCATAATCATCATCAGAATTCATCATCATAATCATTATCATAATCATCATCATAATCATGATCATAATCATGAGCATAATCATCATCATAATCATTATCATAATCGTCATCATAGTCATCATCATAATCATCATCATAATCATCATCATGATCATCGTCATAATCATCATCATAATCATCATCATAATCATCATCATAATCATCATCATAATCATCATCATAATCATCATCATAATCATCATCATAATCATCATCATAATCATCATCATAATCATCATCATAATCATCATCATAATATTCATCATAATCATCATCATAATATTCATCATAATCATTATCATAATCATCATCATAATCATGAGCATAACCATCATCATAATCATTATCATAATCGTCATCATAGTCATCATGATAATCATCATCATAATCATGAGCATAACCATCATCATAATCATTATCATAATGGTCATCATAGTCATCGTCATAATCGTCATCATAATCATCATCTTAGTCATCATCATAATCATCATCATAATCATCACCATAATCACCATCATAATCATCATCATAATCATCATCATAATAGTCATCATAATCATTATCATAATCATCATCATAATCATCATCATAATCATCATCATAATCATAATCATAACCGTCATCATAATCATCATCAGAATTCATCATCATAATCATGATCATAATCATCATCATAATCATGATCATAATCATGAGCATAATCATCATCATAATCATTATCATAATCGTCATCATATTAATCATCATAATCATCATCATAATAGTCATCATAATCATCATCATAATTCATTATATAATCATGAGCATAATCATCATCATAATCATCATCACAATCATCCTCATAATCATCATCATAATCATCATCGTCATAATCATCATCATAATCATCATCATAATCATCATCATAATCATCATCATAATCATCATCATAATAGTCATCATAATCATCATCATAATCATCATCATAATCATCATCATAATCATCATCATAATCATCATCATAATCATCATCATAATCATTATCATAATCATCATCATAATATTCATCATAATCATCATCATAATCATGAGCATAACCATCATCATCATCATTATCATAATCGTCATTATAGTCATCGTGATAATTATCATCATAATCATGAGCATAACCATCATCATGATTCATTATATAATCATAATCATAATCATCGTCATAATCATCATCATAATCATCATGATAATCATCATCATAATCATGATCATAATCATGAGCATAATCATCATCATAATCATGATCATAATCATGAGCATAATCATCATCATAATCATTATCATAACCGTCATCATAATCATTATCAGAATTCATCATCATAATCATGATCATAATCATCATCATAATCATGATCATAATCATGAGCATAATCATCATCATAATCATTATCATAATCGTCATCATATTAATCATCATAATCATCATCATAATAGTCATCATAATCATCATCATAATTCATTATATAATCATAATCATAATCATCGTCATAATCATCATCATAATCATCATCATAATCATCATCATAATCATGATCATAATCATGAGCATAATCATCATCATAATCATGATCATAATCATGAGCATAATCATCATCATAATCATTATCATAATCGTCATCATTGTCATCATCATAATCATTATCATAATCGTCATCATAGTCATCGTCATAATTATCATCATAATTCATTATATAATCATAATCATAATCATCGTCATAATCATCATCATAATCATCATCATAATCATCATCATAATCATCATCATAATCATCATCACAATCATCATCATAATCATCATCATAATCATCATCATAATCATCATCATAATCATCATCATAATCATCATCATAATCATCATCATAATCATCATCATAATCATCATCATAATATTCATCATAATATTCATCATAATCATCATCATAATCTTAATCTTAATCATCATCATAATCATCATCATAATAGTCATCATAATCATCATCATAATATTCATCATAATCATCATCATAATCATGAGCATAACCATCATCATCATCATTATCATAATCGTCATTATAGTCATCGTGATAATCATCATCATAATCATGAGCATAACCATCATCATAATCAGTATCATAATCGTCATCATAGTCATCACCATAATCACCATCATAATCATCATAATCATCATCATAATAGTCATCATAATCATCATCTTAGTCATCATCATAATCATCATCATAATCATCACCATAATCACCATCATAATCATCATAATCATCATCATAATAGTCATCGTAATCATTATCATAATCATCATCATAATCATCATCATAATGATAATCATAACCGTCATCATAATCATCATCAGAATTCATCATCATAATCATGATCATAATCATCATCATAATCATGATCATAATGATGAGCATAATCATCATCATAATCATTATCATAATCGTCATCATATTAATCATCATAATCATCATCATAATCATGAGCATAACCATCATCATAATCATTATCATAACCGTCATCATAACCGTCATCATAATCATCATCAGAATTCATCATCATAATCATGATCATAATCATCATCATAATCATGAGCATAATCATCATCATAATCATTATCATAGTCGTCATCATATTAATCATCATAATCATCATCATAATAGTCATCATAATCATCATCATAATTCATTATATAATCATGAGCATAATCATCATCATAATCATCATCATAATCATCCTCATAATCATCATCATAATCATCATCGTCATAATCATCATCATAATCATCATCATAATCATCATCATAATCATCATCATAATCATCATCATAATCATCATCATAATAGTCATCATAATCATCATCATAATCATCATCATAATCATCATCATAATCATCATCATAATCATCATCATAATCATAGTCATAATCATCATCATAATCATCATCATAATCATCATCATAATATTCATCATAATAATCATCATAATCATGAGCATAACCATCATCATCATCATTATCATAATCGTCATTATAGTCATCGTGATAATTATCATCATAATCATGAGCATAACCATCATCATAATTCATTATATAATCATAATCATAATCATCGTCATAATCATCATCATAATCATCATCATAATCATCATCATAATATTCATCATAATCATCATCATAATAGTCATCATAATCATCATCATAATCATAATCTTAATCATCATCATAATCATCATCATAATCATCATAATCATCATCACAATCATCATCATAATCATCATCATAATCATCATCATAATCATCATCATAATCATCATCATAATATTCATCATAATCATCATCATAATAGTCATCATAATCATCATCATAATCATAATCTTAATCATCATCATAATCATCATCATAATCATCATCATAATCATCATCATAATCATCATCATAATCATCATCATAATCATCATCATAATCATCATCATAACCGTCATCATAATCATGATCATAATCATCATCATAATCATCATCATAATCACCATCACAATATTCATCATAATATTCATCATAATCATCATCATAATCTGGAGCATCACCATCATCATGATCATTATCATAATCGTCATCATAGTCATCATCATAATCATTATCATAATCGTCATCATAGTCATCGTCATAATTATCATCATAATTCATTATATAATCATAATCATAATCATCGTCATAATCATCATCATAATCATCATCATAATCATCATCATAATCATCATCATAATCATCATCACAATCATCATCATAATCATCATCATAATCATCATCATAATCATCATCATAATCATCATCATAATCATCATCATAATCATCATCATAATCATCATCATAATATTCATCATAATCATCATCATAATAGTCAGTATAATCATCATCATAATCATAATCTTAATCATCATCATAATCATCATCGTCATAATCATCATCATAATCATCATCATAATAGTCATCATAATCATCATCAGAATTCATCATCATAATCATTATCATAATCATCATCATAATCATGATCATAATCATGAGCATAATCATCATCATAATCATTATCATAATCACCATCATAATCATCATCATAATCATCATCATAATAGTCACCATAATCATCATCATAATCATCATCATAATCATCATCATAATCATCATCATAATCATCATCATAATCATCATCATAATCATCATCATAATATTCATCATAATCATCATCATAATCATGAGCATAACCATCATCATCATCATTATCATAATCGTCATTATAGTCATCGTGATAATCATCATCATAATCATGAGCATAACCATCATCATAATCAGTATCATAATCGTCATCATAGTCATCGTCATAATCATCATCATAATCATCATCTTAGTCATCATCATAATCATCATCATAATCATCACCATAATCACCATCATAATCATCATAATCATTATCATAATCGTCATCATAGTCATCGTCATAATCGTCATCATAATCATCATCTTAGTCATCATCATAATCATCATCATAATCATCACCATAATCACCATCATAATCATCATCATAATCATCATCATAATAGTCATCATAATCATTATCATAATCATCATCATAATCATCATCATAATCATCATCATAATCATAATCATAACCGTCATCATAATCATCATCAGAATTCATCATCATAATCATGATCATAATCATCATCATAATCATGATCATAATCATGAGCATAATCATCATCATAATCATTATCATAATCGTCATCATAGTCATCATCATAATCATCATCATAATCATCATCATGATCATCATCATAATCATCATCATAATCATCATCATAATCATCATCATAATCATCATCATAATCATCATCATAATCATCATCATAATCATCATCATAATCATCATCATAATCATCATCATAATCATCATCATAATCATCATCATAATATTCATCATAATCATCATCATAATATTCATCATAATCATTATCATAATCATCATCATAATCATGAGCATAACCATCATCATAATCATTATCATAATCGTCATCATAGTCATCATGATAATCATCATCATAATCATGAGCATAACCATCATCATAATCATTATCATAATCGTCATCATAGTCATCGTCATAATCGTCATCATAATCATCATCTTAGTCATCATCATAATCATCATCATAATCATTACCATAATCACCATCATAATCATCATCATAATCATCATCATAATAGTCATCATAATCATTATCATAATCATCATCATAATCATCATCATAATCATCATCATAATCATAATCATAACCGTCATCATAATCATCATCAGAATTCATCATCATAATCATGATCATAATCATCATCATAATCATGATCATAATCATGAGCATAATCATCATCATAATCATTATCATAATCGTCATCATATTAATCATCATAATCATCATCATAATAGTCATCATAATCATCATCATAATTCATTATATAATCATGAGCATAATCATCATCATAATCATCATCACAATCATCCTCATAATCATCATCATAATCATCATCGTCATAATCATCATCATAATCATCATCATAATCATCATCATAATCATCATCATAATAGTCATCATAATCATCATCATAATCATCATCATAATCATCATCATAATCATCATCATAATCATCATCATAATCATCATCATAATCATTATCATAATCATCATCATAATATTCATCATAATCATCATCATAATCATGAGCATAACCATCATCATCATCATTATCATAATCGTCATTATAGTCATCGTGATAATTATCATCATAATCATGAGCATAACCATCATCATAATTCATTATATAATCATAATCATAATCATCGTCATAATCATCATCATAATCATCATGATAATCATCATCATAATCATGATCATAATCATGAGCATAATCATCATCATAATCATGATCATAATCATGAGCATAATCATCATCATAATCATTATGATAACCGTCATCATAATCATCATCAGAATTCATCATCATAATCATGATCATAATCATCATCATAATCATGATCATAATCATGAGCATAATCATCATCATAATCATTATCATAATCGTCATCATATTAATCATCATAATCATCATCATAATAGTCATCATAATCATCATCATAATTCATTATATAATCATAATCATAATCATCGTCATAATCATCATCATAATCATCATCATAATCATCATCATAATCATGATCATAATCATGAGCATAATCATCATCATAATCATGATCATAATCATGAGCATAATCATCATCATAATCATTATCATAATCGTCATCATTGTCATCATCATAATCATTATCATAATCGTCATCATAGTCATCGTCATAATTATCATCATAATTCATTATATAATCATAATCATAATCATCGTCATAATCATCATCATAATCATCATCATAATCATCATCATAATCATCATCATAATCATCATCACAATCATCATCATAATCATCATCATAATCATCATCATAATCATCATCATAATCATCATCATAATCATCATCATAATCATCATCATAATCATCATCATAATCATCATCATAATATTCATCATAATATTCATCATAATCATCATCATAATAGTCATCATAATCATCATCATAATCTTAATCTTAATCATCATCATAATCATCATCATAATAGTCATCATAATCATCATCATAATATTCATCATAATCATCATCATAATCATGAGCATAACCATCATCATCATCATTATCATAATCGTCATTATAGTCATCGTGATAATCATCATCATAATCATGAGCATAACCATCATCATAATCAGTATCATAATCGTCATCATAGTCATCGTCCTAATCATCATCATAATCATCATCTTAGTCATCATCATAATCATCATCATAATCATCACCATAATCACCATCATAATCATCATAATCATCATCATAATAGTCATCGTAATCATTATCATAATCATCATCATAATCATCATCATAATGATAATCATAACCGTCATCATAATCATCATCAGAATTCATCATCATAATCATGATCATAATCATCATCATAATCATGATCATAATGATGAGCATAATCATCATCATAATCATTATCATAATCGTCATCATATTAATCATCATAATCATCATCATAATCATGAGCATAACCATCATCATAATCATTATCATAACCGTCATCATAACCGTCATCATAATCATCATCAGAATTCATCATCATAATCATGATCATAATCATCATCATAATCATGATCATAATCATGAGCATAATCATCATCATAATCATTATCATAATCGTCATCATATTAATCATCATAATCATCATCATAATAGTCATCATAATCATCATCATAATTCATTATATAATCATGAGCATAATCATCATCATAATCATCATCATAATCATCCTCATAATCATCATCATAATCATCATCGTCATAATCATCATCATAATCATCATCATAATCATCATCATAATCATCATCATAATCATCATCATAATCATCATCATAATCATCATCATAATAGTCATCATAATCATCATCATAATCATCATCATAATCATCATCATAATCATCATCATAATCATCATCATAATCATAGTCATAATCATCATCATAATCATCATCATAATCATCATCATAATATTCATCATAATCATCATCATAATCATGAGCATAACCATCATCATCATCATTATCATAATCGTCATTATAGTCATCGTGATAATTATCATCATAATCATGAGCATAACCATCATCATAATTCATTATATAATCATAATCATAATCATCGTCATAATCATCATCATAATCATCATCATAATCATCATCATAATCATGATCATAATCATGAGCATAATCATCATCATAATCATGATCATAATCATGAGCATAATCATCATCATAATCATTATCATAACCGTCATCATAATCATCATCAGAATTCATCATCATAATCATGATCATAATCATCATCATAATCATGATCATAATCATGAGCATAATCATCATCATAATCATTATCATAATCGTCATCATATTAATCATCATAATCATCATCATAATAGTCATCATAATCATCATCATAATTCATTATATAATCATAATCATAATCATCGTCATAATCATCATCATATTCATCATCATAATCATCATCATAATCATGATCATAATCATGAGCATAATCATCATCATAATCATGATCATAATCATGAGCATAATCATCATCATAATCATTATCATAATCGTCATCATAGTCATCATCATAATCATTATCATAATCGTCATCATAGTCATCGTCATAATTATCATCATAATTCATTATATAATCATAATCATAATCATCGTCATAATCATCATCATAATCATCATCATAATCATCATCATAATCATCATCATAATATTCATCACAATCATCATCATAATCATCATCATAATCATCATCATAATCATCATCATAATCATCATCATAATCATCATCATAATCATCATCATAATCATCATCATAATCATCATCATAATCATCATCATAATATTCATCATAATCATCATCATAATAGTCATCATTATCATCATCATAATCTTAATCTTAATCATCATCTTAATCATCATCATAATAGTCATCATAATCATCATCAGAATTCATCATCATAATCATTATCATAATCATCATCATAATCATGATCATAATCATGAGCATAATCATCATCATAATCATTATCATAATCACCATCATAATCATCATCATAATCATCATCATAATAGTCACCATAATCATCATCATAATCATCATCATAATCATCATCATAATCATCATCATAATCATCATCATAATCATCATCATAATCATCATCATAATATTCATCATAATCATCATCATAATCATGAGCATAACCATCATCATCATCATTATCATAATCGTCATTATAGTCATCGTGATAATCATCATCATAATCATGAGCATAACCATCATCATAGTCAGTATCATAATCGTCATCATAGTCATCGTCATAATCATCATCATAATCATCATCTTAGTCATCATCATAATCATCATCATAATCATCACCATAATCACCATCATAATCATCATAATCATCATCATAATAGTCATCGTAATCATTATCATAATCATCATCATAATCATCATCATAATGATAATCATAACCGTCATCATAATCATCATCAGAATTCATCATCATAATCATGATCATAATCATCATCATAATCATGTTCATAATCATGAGCATAATCATCATCATAATCATTATCATAATCGTCATCATATTAATCATCATAATCATCATCATAATCATGAGCATAACCATCATCATAATCATTATCATAATCGTCATCATAGTCATCATCATAATCTTCATAGTAATCATCATCATAATCATCATCATAATCATCATCATAATCATCATCATAATCATCATCCTAATCATCATCATAATCATCATCATAATCATCATCATAATCATCATCATAATATTCATCATAATCATCATCATAATATTCATCATAATCATTATCATAATCATCATCATAATCATGAGCATAACCATCATCATAATCATTATCATAATCGCCATCATAGTCATCATGATAATCATCATCATAATCATGAGCATAACCATCATCATAATCATTATCATAATCGTCATCATAGTCATCGTCATAATCGTCATCATAATCATCATCTTAGTCATCATCATAATCATCATCATAATCATCACCATAATCACCATCATAATCATCATCATAATCATCATCATAATAGTCATCATAATCATTATCATAATCATCATCATAATCATCATCATAATCATCATCATAATCATAATCATAACCGTCATCATAATCATCATCAGAATTCATCATCATAATCATGATCATAATCATCATCATAATCATGATCATAATCATGAGCATAATCATCATCATAATCATTATCATAATCGTCATCATATTAATCATCATAATCATCATCATAATAGTCATCATAATCATCATCATAATTCATTATATAATCATGAGCATAATCATCATCATAATCATCATCATAATCATCCTCATAATCATCATCATAATCATCATCGTCATAATCATCATCATAATCATCATCATAATCATCATCATAATCATCATCATAATCATCATCATAATCATCATCATAATAGTCATCATAATCATCATCATAATCATCATCATAATCAGCATCATAATCATCATCATAATCATCATCATAATGATCATCATAATCATCATCATAATCATCATCATAATCATCATCATAATCATCATCATAATTCATTATATAATCATAATCATAATCATAATCATAATCATCATCATAATCATCATCATAATCATCCTCATAATCATCATCATAATCATCATCATAATCATCATCGTCATAATCATCATCAGAATCATCATCATAATCATCATCATAATCATCATCGTCATAATCATCATCATAATCATCATCATAATCATCATCATAATCATCATCATAATCATCATCATAATAGTCATCATAATCATCATCATAATCATCATCATAATCATCATCATAATCATCATCATAATCATCATCATAATCATCATCATAATCATCATCATAATCATCATCATAATATTCATCATAATCATCATCATAATCATGAGCATAACCATCATCATCATCATTATCATAATCGTCATTATAGTCATCGTGATAATTATCATCATAATCATGAGCATAACCATCATCATAATCAGTATCATAATCGTCATCATAGTCATCGTCATAATCATCATCATAATCATCATCATAATCACCATCACAATATTCATCATAATATTCATCATAATCATCATCATAATCATCATCATAATCATAATCTTAATCATCATCATAATCATCATCATAATCATCATCATAATCATAATCATAACCGTCATCATAATCATCATCAGAATTCCTCATCATAATCATGATCATAATCATCATCATAATCATGATCATAATCATGAGCATAATCATCATCATAATCATTATCATAATCGTCATCATATTAATCATCATAATCATCATCATAATAGTCATCATAATCATCATCATAATTCATTATATAATCATGAGCATAATCATCATCATAATCATCATCATAATCATCATCATAATAGTCATCATAATCATCATCATAATCATCATCATAATCATCATCATAATCATCATCATAATATTCATCATAATCATCATCATAATCATGAGCATAACCATCATCATCATCATTATCATAATCGTCATTATAGTCATCGTGATAATTATCATCATAATCATGAGCATAACCATCATCATAATCAGTATCATAATCGTCATCATAGTCATCGTCATAATCATCATCATAATCATCATCATAACCACCATCACAATATTCATCATAATATTCATCATAATCATCATCATAATCATCATCATAATCATAATCTTAATCATCATCATAATCATCATCATAATCATCATCATAATCATCATCACAATCATCATCATAATCATCATCATAATCATCATCATAATCATCATCATAATCATCATCATAATCATCATCATAATATTCATCATAATCATCATCATAATCATAATCATAACCGTCATCATAATCATCATCAGAATTCATCATCATAATCATGATCATAATCATCATCATAATCATGATCATAATCATGAGCATAATCATCATCATAATCATTATCATAATCGTCATCATAGTCATCATCATAATCATCATCATAATCATCATCATGATCATCATCATAATCATCATCATAATCATCATCATAATCATCATCATAATCATCATCATAATCATCATCATAATCATCATCATAATCATCATCATAATATTCATCATAATCATCATCATAATATTCATCATAATCATTATCATAATCATCATCATAATCATGAGCATAACCATCATCATAATCATTATCATAATCGCCATCATAGTCATCATGATAATCATCATCATAATCATGAGCATAACCATCATCATAATCATTATCATAATCGTCATCATAGTCATCGTCATAATCGTCATCATAATCATCATCTTAGTCATCATCATAATCATCATCATAATCATCACCATAATCACCATCATAATCATCATCATAATCATCATCATAATAGTCATCATAATCATTATCATAATCATCATCATAATCATCATCATAATGATAATCATAACCGTCATCATAATCATCATCAGAATTCATCATCATAATCATGATCATAATCATCATCATAATCATGATCATAATCATGAGCATAACCATCATCATAATCAGTATCATAATCGTCATCATAGTCATCGTCCTAATCATCATCATAATCATCATCTTAGTCATCATCATAATCATCATCATAATCATCACCATAATCACCATCATAATCATCATAATCATCATCATAATAGTCATCGTAATCATTATCATAATCATCATCATAATCATCATCATAATGATAATCATAACCGTCATCATAATCATCATCAGAATTCATCATCATAATCATGATCATAATCATCATCATAATCATGATCATAATGATGAGCATAATCATCATCATAATCATTATCATAATCGTCATCATATTAATCATCATAATCATCATCATAATCATGAGCATAACCATCATCATAATCATTATCATAACCGTCATCATAACCGTCATCATAATCATCATCAGAATTCATCATCATAATCATGCTCATAATCATCATCATAATCATGATCATAATCATGAGCATAATCATCATCATAATCATTATCATAATCGTCATCATATTAATCATCATAATCATCATCATAATAGTCATCATAATCATCATCATAATTCATTATATAATCATGAGCATAATCATCATCATAATCATCATCATAATCATCCTCATAATCATCATCATAATCATCATCGTCATAATCATCATCATAATCATCATCATAATCATCATCATAATCATCATCATAATCATCATCATAATCATCATCATAATCATCATCATAATAGTCATCATAATCATCATCATAATCATCATCATAATCATCATCATAATCATCATCATAATCATCATCATAATCATAGTCATAATCATCATCATAATCATCATCATAATCATCATCATAATATTCATCATAATCATCATCATAATCATGAGCATAACCATCATCATCATCATTATCATAATCGTCATTATAGTCATCGTGATAATTATCATCATAATCATGAGCATAACCATCATCATAATTCATTATATAATCATAATCATAATCATCGTCATAATCATCATCATAATCATCATCATAATCATCATCATAATCATGATCATAATCATGAGCATAATCATCATCATAATCATGATCATAATCATGAGCATAATCATCATCATAATCATTATCATAACCGTCATCATAATCATCATCAGAATTCATCATCATAATCATGATCATAATCATCATCATAATCATGATCATAATCATGAGCATAATCATCATCATAATCATTATCATAATCGTCATCATATTAATCATCATAATCATCATCATAATAGTCATCATAATCATCATCATAATTCATTATATAATCATAATCATAATCATCGTCATAATCATCATCATATTCATCATCATAATCATCATCATAATCATGATCATAATCATGAGCATAATCATCATCATAATCATGATCATAATCATGAGCATAATCATCATCATAATCATTATCATAATCGTCATCATATTAATCATCATAATCATCATCATAATCATGAGCATAACCATCATCATAATCATTATCATAATCGTCATCATAGTCATCATCATAATCGTCATAGTAATCATCATCATAATCATCATCATAATCATCATCATAATCATCATCATAATCATCATCCTAATCATCATAATCATCATCATAATCATCATCATAATCATCATCATAATCATCATCATAATATTCATCATAATCATCATCATAATATTCATCATAATCATTATCATAATCATCATCATAATCATGAGCATAACCATCATCATAATCATTATCATAATCGCCATCATAGTCATCATGATAATCATCATCATAATCATGAGCATAACCATCATCATAATCATTATCATAATCGTCATCATAGTCATCGTCATAATCGTCATCATAATCATCATCTTAGTCATCATCATAATCATCATCATAATCATCACCATAATCACCATCATAATCATCATCATAATCATCATCATAATAGTCATCATAATCATTATCATAATCATCATCATAATCATCATCATAATCATCATCATAATCATAATCATAACCGTCATCATAATCATCATCAGAATTCATCATCATAATCATGATCATAATCATCATCACAATCATGATCATAATCATGAGCATAATCATCATCATAATTCATTATATAATCATGAGCATAATCATCATCATAATCATCATCATAATCATCCTCATAATCATCATCATAATCATCATCGTCATAATCATCATCATAATCATCATCATAATCATCATCATAATCATCATCATAATCATCATCATAATCATCATCATAATAGTCATCATAATCATCATCATAATCATCATCATAATCATCATCATAATCATCATCATAATCAGCATCATAATCATCATCATAATATTCATCATAATCATCATCATAATCATCATCATAATCATAATCTTAATCATCATCATAATCATCATCATAATCATCATCATAATCATAATCATAACCGTCATCATAATCATCATCAGAATTCCTCATCATAATCATGATCATAATCATCATCATAATCATTATCATAATCGTCATCATATTAATCATCATAATCATCATCATAATAGTCATCATAATCATCATCATAATCATCATCATAATCATCATCATAATCATCATCATAATATTCATCATAATCATCATCATAATCATGAGCATAACCATCATCATCATCATTATCATAATCGTCATTATAGTCATCGTGATAATTATCATCATAATCATGAGCATAACCATCATCATAATCAGTATCATAATCGTCATCATAGTCATCGTCATAATCATCATCATAATCATCATCATAATCACCATCACAATATTCATCATAATATTCATCATAATCATCATCATAATCATCATCATAATCATAATCTTAATCATCATCATAATCATCATCATAATCATCATCATAATCATCATCACAATCATCATCATAATCATCATCATAATCATCATCATAATCATCATCATAATCATCATCATAATATTCATCATAATCATCATCATAATAGTCATCATAATCATCATTATAATCATAATCTTAATCATCATCATAATCATCATCATAATCAACATCATAATCATCATCATAATCATCATCATAATCATCATCATAATCATCATCATAATCATCATCATAATTCATTATATAATCATCATCATAATATTCATCATAATCATCATCATAATATTCATCATAATCATTATCATAATCATCATCATAATCATGAGCATAACCATCATCATAATCATTATCATAATCGTCATCATAGTCATCATGATAATCATCATCATAATCATGAGCATAACCATCATCATAATCATTATCATAATCGTCATCATAGTCATCGTCATAATCGTCATCATAATCATCATCTTAGTCATCATCATAATCATCATCATAATCATCACCATAATCACCATCATAATCATCATCATAATCATCATCATAATAGTCATCATAATCATTATCATAATCATCATCATAATCATCATCATAATCATCATCATAATCATAATCATAACCGTCATCATAATCATCATCAGAATTCATCATCATAATCATGATCATAATCATCATCATAATCATGATCATAATCATGAGCATAATCATCATCATAAACATTATCATAATCGTCATCATAGTCATCATCATAATCATCATCATAATCATCATCATGATCATCATCATAATCATCATCATAATCATCATCATAATCATCATCATAATCATCATCATAATCATCATCATAATCATCATCATAATCATCATCATAATATTCATCATAATCATCATCATAATATTCATCATAATCATTATCATAATCATCATCATAATCATGAGCATAACCATCATCATAATCATTATCATAATCGCCATCATAGTCATCATGATAATCATCATCATAATCATGAGCATAACCATCATCATAATCATTATCATAATCGTCATCATAGTCATCGTCATAATCGTCATCATAATCATCATCTTAGTCATCATCATAATCATCATCATAATCATCACCATAATCACCATCATAATCATCATCATAATCATCATCATAATAGTCATCATAATCATTATCATAATCATCATCATAATCATCATCATAATCATCATCATAATCATAATCATAACCGTCATCATAATCATCATCAGAATTCATCATCATAATCATGATCATAATCATCATCATAATCATCCTCATAATCATCATCATAATCATCATCGTCATAATCATCATCATAATCATCATCATAATCATCATCATAATCATCATCATAATCATCATCATAATCATTATCATAATCGTCATCATAGTCATCATGATAATCATCATCATAATAACGAGCATAACCATCATCATAATCATTATCATAATCGTCATCATAGTCATCATCATAATCATCATCATAATCATGAGCATAACCATCATCATAATCATTATCATAATCGTCATCATAGTCATCGTCATAATAGTCATCATAATCATCATCTTAGTCATCATCATAATCATCATCATAATCATCATCATAATCATCATCATAATCATCATCATAATCATCATCATAATCATCATCATAATCGTCATCATAATCATCATCATAATCATCATCATAATCATCATCATAATAGTCATCATAATCATTATCATAATCATCATCATAATCATCATCATAATCATCATCATAATCATAATCATAATCATCATCATAATATTCATCATAATCATCATCATAATCATGAGCATAACCATCATCATCATCATTATCATAATCGTCATTATAGTCATCGTGATAATTATCATCATAATCATGAGCATAACCATCATCATAATCAGTATCATAATCGTCATCATAGTCATCGTCATAATCATCATCATAATCATCATCATAATCACCATCACAATATTCATCATAATATTCATCATAATCATCATCATAATCATCATCATAATCATAATCTTAATCATCATCATAATCATCATCATAATCATCATCATAATCATCATCACAATCATCATCATAATCATCATCATAATCATCATCATAATCATCATCATAATCATCATAATAATATTCATCATAATCATCATCATAATAGTCATCATAATCATCATTATAATCATAATCTTAATCATCATCATAATCATCATCATAATCATCATCATAATCATCATCATAATCATCATCACAATCATCATCATAATCATCATCATAATCATCATCATAACCGTCATCATAATCATCATCATAATCATCATCATAATCATCATCATAATCACCATCACAATATTCATCATAATATTCATCATAATCATCATCATAATCTGGAGCATCACCATCATCATGATCATTATCATAATCGTCATCATAGTCATCATCATAATCATAATCTTAATCATCATCATAATCATCATCATAATCATCATAATCATCATCACAATCATCATCATAATCATCATCATAATCATCATCATAATCATCATCATAATCATCATCATAATATTCATCATAATCATCATCATAATAGTCATCATAATCATCATCATAATCATAATCTTAATCATCATCATAATCATCATCATAATCTCAATAATCATCATCACAATCATCATCATAATCATCATCATAATCATCATCATAATATTCATCATAATCATCATCATAATAGTCATCATAATCATCATCATAATCATCATCATAATCATCATCATAATCATCATCATAATCATCATCATAATCATCATCATAATCATTATCATAATCGTCATCATAGTCATCATGATAATCATCATCATAATCACGAGCATAACCATCATCATAATCATTATCATAATCGTCATCATAGTCATCATCATAATCATCATCATAATCATGAGCATAACCATCATCATAATCATTATCATAATCGACATCATAGTCATCGTCATAATAGTCATCATAATCATCATCTTAGTCATCATCATAATCATCATCATAATCATCATCATAATCATCATCATAATCATCATCATAATCATCATCATAATCATCATCATAATCATCATCATAATCATCATCATAATCATCATCATAATCGTCATCATAATCATCATCATAATCATCATCATAATCATCATCATAATCATCATCATAATCATCATCATAATCATCATCATAATCATCATCATAATCATCATCATAATCATCATCATAATCAGCATCATAATCATCATCATAATCATCATCATAATGATCATCATAATCATCATCATAATCATCATCATAATCATCATCATAATCATCATCATAATCATCATCATAATCATCATCATAATTCATTATATAATCATAATCATAATCATAATCATAATCATCATCATAATCATCATCATAATCATCCTCATAATCATCATCATAATCATCATCATAATCATCATCGTCATAATCATCATCATAATCATCATCATAATCATCATCATAATCATCATCATAATCATCATCATAATAGTCATCATAATCATCATCATAATCATCATCATAATCATCATCATAATCATCATCATAATCATCATCATAATCATCATCATAATATTCATCATAATCATCATCATAATCATGAGCATAACCATCATCATCATCATTATCATAATCGTCATTATAGTCATCGTGATAATTATCATCATAATCATGAGCATAACCATGATCATAATCAGTATCATAATCGTCATCATAGT
This sequence comes from Coelioxys conoideus, assembly GCA_947623535.1. Lineage (NCBI taxonomy): Eukaryota > Metazoa > Arthropoda > Insecta > Hymenoptera > Megachilidae > Coelioxys > Coelioxys conoideus. Next base: position 775,599 of record CANQJN010000031.1, on the reverse strand, counting down.
CATCGTCATAATCATCATCATAATCATCATCATAATCACCATCACAATATTCATCATAATATTCATCATAATCATCATCATAATCATCATCATAATCATAATCTTAATCATCATCATAATCATCATCATAATCATCATCATAATCATCATCACAATCATCATCATAATCATCATCATAATCATCATCATAACCGTCATCATAATCATCATCATAATCATCATCATAATCATCATCATAATCAACATCACAATATTCATCATAATATTCATCATAATCATCATCATAATCTGGAGCATCACCATCATCATGATCATTATCATAATCGTCATCATAGTCATCATCATAATCATAATCTTAATCATCATCATAATCATCATCATAATCATCATAATCATCATCACAATCATCATCATAATCATCATCATAATCATCATCATAATCATCATCATAATCATCATCATAATATTCATCATAATCATCATCATAATAGTCATCATAATCATCATCATAATCATAATCTTAATCATCATCATAATCATCATCATAATCTCAATAATCATCATCACAATCATCATCATAATCATCATCATAATCATCATCATAATATTCATCATAATCATCATCATAATAGTCATCAGAATCATCATCATAATCATAATCTTAATCATCATCATAATCATCATCATAATCATCATCATAATCATCATCATAATCATCATCATAATCATCATCATAATCATTATCATAATCGTCATCATAGTCATCATGATAATCATCATCATAATAACGAGCATAACCATCATCATAATCATTATCATAATCGTCATCATAGTCATCATCATAATCATCATCATAATCATGAGCATAACCATCATCATAATCATTATCATAATCGTCATCATAGTCATCGTCATAATAGTCATCATAATCATCATCTTAGTCATCATCATAATCATCATCATAATCATCATCATAATCATCATCATAATCATCATCATAATCATCATCATAATCATCATCATAATCGTCATCATAATCATCATCATAATCATCATCATAATCATCATCATAATAGTCATCATAATCATTATCATAATCATCATCATAATCATCATCATAATCATCATCATAATCATAATCATAATCATCATCATAATATTCATCATAATCATCATCATAATCATGAGCATAACCATCATCATCATCATTATCATAATCGTCATTATAGTCATCGTGATAATTATCATCATAATCATGAGCATAACCATCATCATAATCAGTATCATAATCGTCATCATAGTCATCGTCATAATCATCATCATAATCATCATCATAATCACCATCACAATATTCATCATAATATTCATCATAATCATCATCATAATCATCATCATAATCATAATCTTAATCATCATCATAATCATCATCATAATCATCATCATAATCATCATCACAATCATCATCATAATCATCATCATAATCATCATCATAATCATCATCATAATCATCATAATAATATTCATCATAATCATCATCATAATAGTCATCATAATCATCATTATAATCATAATCTTAATCATCATCATAATCATCATCATAATCATCATCATAATCATCATCACAATCATCATCATAATCATCATCATAATCATCATCATAACCGTCATCATAATCATCATCATAATCATCATCATAATCTGGAGCATCACCATAATCATGATCATTATCATAATCGTCATCATAGTCATCATGATAATCATCATCATAATAACGAGCATAACCATCATCATAATCATTATCATAATCATCATCATAATCATCATCATAATCATCATCATAATCATCATCATAATCGTCATCATAATCATCATCATAATCATCATCATAATCATCATCATAATAGTCATCATAATCATTATCATAATCATCATCATAATCATCATCATAATCATCATCATAATCATCATCATAATATTCATCATAATCATCATCATAATAGTCATCATAATCATCATCATAATCATAATCTTAATCATCATCATAATCATCATCATAATCTCAATAATCATCATCACAATCATCATCATAATCATCATCATAATCATCATCATAATATTCATCATAATCATCATCATAATAGTCATCATAATCATCATCATAATCATCATCATAATCATCATCATAATCATCATCATAATCATCATCATAATCATCATCATAATCATTATCATAATCGTCATCATAGTCATCATGATAATCATCATCATAATCACGAGCATAACCATCATCATAATCATTATCATAATCGTCATCATAGTCATCATCATAATCATCATCATAATCATGAGCATAACCATCATCATAATCATTATCATAATCGACATCATAGTCATCGTCATAATAGTCATCATAATCATCATCTTAGTCATCATCATAATCATCATCATAATCATCATCATAATCATCATCATAATCATCATCATAATCATCATCATAATCATCATCATAATCATCATCATAATCATCATCATAATCATCATCATAATCGTCATCATAATCATCATCATAATCATCATCATAATCCTCATCATAATCATCATCATAATCATCATCATAATCATCATCATAATCATCATCATAATCATCATCATAATCATCATCATAATCAGCATCATAATCATCATCATAATCATCATCATAATGATCATCATAATCATCATCATAATCATCATCATAATCATCATCATAATCATCATCATAATCATCATCATAATCATCATCATAATTCATTATATAATCATAATCATAATCATAATCATAATCATCATCATAATCATCATCATAATCATCCTCATAATCATCATCATAATCATCATCATAATCATCATCGTCATAATCATCATCATAATCATCATCATAATCATCATCATAATCATCATCATAATCATCATCATAATAGTCATCATAATCATCATCATAATCATCATCATAATCATCATCATAATCATCATCATAATCATCATCATAATATTCATCATAATCATCATCATAATATTCATCATAATCATCATCATAATCATGAGCATAACCATCATCATCATCATTATCATAATCGTCATTATAGTCATCGTGATAATTATCATCATAATCATCATCATAATCACCATCACAATATTCATCATAATATTCATCATAATCATCATCATAATCATCATCATAATCATAATCTTAATCATCATCATAATCATCATCATAATCATCATCATAATCATAATCATAACCGTCATCATAATCATCATCAGAATTCCTCATCATAATCATGATCATAATCATCATCATAATCATGATCATAATCATGAGCATAATCATCATCATAATCATTATCATAATCGTCATCATATTAATCATCATAATCATCATCATAATAGTCATCATAATCATCATCATAATTCATTATATAATCATGAGCATAATCATCATCATAATCATCATCATAATCATCCTCATAATCATCATCATAATCATCATCGTCATAATCATCATCATAATCATCATCATAATCATCATCATAATCATCATCATAATCATCATCATAATAGTCATCATAATCATCATCATAATCATCATCATAATCATCATCATAATCATCATCATAATCATCATCATAATCATCATCATAATCATCATCATAACCGTCATCATAATCATCATCATAATCATCATCATAATCATCATCATAATCACCATCACAATATTCATCATAATATTCATCATAATCATCATCATAATCTGGAGCATCACCATCATCATGATCATTATCATAATCGTCATCATAGTCATCATCATAATCATAATCTTAATCATCATCATAATCATCATCATAATCATCATAATCATCATAATCATCATCACAATCATCATTATAATCATCATCATAATCATCATCATAATCATCATCATAATCATCATCATAATATTCATCATAATCATCATCATAATAGTCATCATAATCATCATCATAATCATAATCTTAATCATCATCATAATCATCATCATAATCATCATCATAATCATAATCTTAATCATCATCATAATCATCATCATAATCATCATCATAATCATAATCATAACCGTCATCATAATCATCATCAGAATTCCTCATCATAATCATGATCATAATCATCATCATAATCATGATCATAATCATGAGCATAATCATCATCATAATCATTATCATAATCGTCATCATATTAATCATCATAATCATCATCATAATAGTCATCATAATCATCATCATAATTCATTATATAATCATGAGCATAATCATCATCATAATCATAATCTTAATCATCATCATAATCATCATCATAATCATCATAATCATCATCACAATCATCATCATAATCATCATCATAATCATCATCATAATCATCATCATAATCATCATCATAATATTCATCATAATCATCATCATAATAGTCATCATAATCATCATCATAATCATAATCTTAATCATCATCATAATCATCATCATAATCATCATAATCATCATCACAATCATCATCATAATCATCATCATAATCATCATCATAATCATCATCATAATCATCATCATAATATTCATCATAATCATCATCATAATAGTCATCATAATCATCATCATAATCATAATCTTAATCATCATCATAATCATCATCATAATCATCATCATAATCATCATCATAATCATCATCATAATCATCATCATAATCGTCATCATAATCATCATCATAATCATCATCGTAATCATCATCATAATCATCATCATAATCATCATCATAATCATCATCATAATCATCATCATAATCATCATCATAATCATCATCATAATCATCATCATAATCAGCATCATAATCATCATCATAATCATCATCATAATGATCATCATAATCATCATCATAATCATCATCATAATCATCATCATAATCATCATCATAATCATCATCATCATTCATTATATAATCATAATCATAATCATAATCATAATCATCATCATAATCATCATCATAATCATCCTCATAATCATCATCATAATCATCATCATAATCATCATCGTCATAATCATCATCAGAATCATCATCATAATCATCATCATAATCATCATCATAATCATCATCATAATCATCAGCATAATCATCATCATAATCATCATCATAATCATGATCATAATCATGAGCATAATCATCGTCATAATCATTATCATAATCGTCATCATATTAATCATCATAATCATCATCATAACCGTCGTCATAATCATCATCATAATCATCATCATAATCATCATCATAATCAGCATCATAATCATCATCATTAGCATCATCATAATCATCATCATAATCATGAGCATAACCATCATCATAATCATTATCATAACCATCATCATAATCATTATCATAATCGTCATCATAGTCATCATCATAATCATAACCGTCGTCATAATCATCATCATAATCATCATCATAATCATCATCATAATCATCATCATAATCATCATCATAATCATCATCGTAATCATCATCATAATCATCATCATAATCATCATCATAATCATCATCATAATCATCATCATAATCATCATCATAATCATCATCATAATCAGCATCATAATCATCATCATAATCATCATCATAATGATCATCATAATCATCATCATAATCATCATCATAATCATCATCATAATCATTATCATAATCATCATCATAATTCATTATATAATCATAATCATAATCATAATCATAATCATCATCATAATCATCATCATAATCATCCTCATAATCATCATCATAATCATCATCATAATCATCATCGTCATAATCATCATCAGAATCATCATCATAATCATCATCATAATCATCATCATAATCATCATCATAATCATCATCATAATCATCATCATAATCATGATCATAATCATGAGCATAATCATCGTCATAATCATTATCATAATCGTCATCATATTAATCATCATAATCATCATCATAACCGTCGTCATAATCATCATCATAATCATCATCATAATCATCATCATAATCAGCATCATAATCATCATCATTAGCATCATCATAATCATCATCATAATCATGAGCATAACCATCATCATAATCATTATCATAACCATCATCATAATCATTATCATAATCGTCATCATAGTCATCATCATAATCATAACCGTCGTCATAATCATCATCATAATCATCATCATAATCATCATCATAATCATCATCATAATCATCATCATAATCATCATCATAATCATGATCATAATCATGAGCATAATCATCATCATAATCATTATCATAATCGTCATCATATTAATCATCATAATCATCATCATAACCGTCGTCATAATCATCATCATAATCATCATCATAATCATCATCATAATCAGCATCATAATCATCATCATTAGCATCATCATAATATTCATCATAATCATCATCATAATCATGAGCATAACCATCATCATAATCATCATCATAATCATCATCATAATCATCATCATAATCATCATCATGATCATCATCATAATCATCATCATGATCATCATCATAATCATCATCATAATCATCATCATAATCATCATCATAATCATCATCATAATCATCATCATAATCATGAGCATAACCATCATCATAATCATTATCATAATCGTCATCATAGTCATCATCATAATCGTCATCATAATCATCATCATAATCATAATCATAACCGTCGTCATAATCATCATCATAATCATCATCATAATCATCATCATAATCATCATCATAATCATCATCATAATCATCATCATAATCATAGTCCTCATCATAATCATCATCATAATCATCATCATAATGATCATCATAATCATCATCATAATCATCATCATAATCATCATCATAATCATCATCATAATCATCATCATAATATTCATCATAATCATCATCATAATATTCATCATAATCATCATCATAATCATGAGCATAACCATCATCATAATCATTATCATAATCGTCATCATAGTCATCATGATAATCATCATCATAATCATGAGCATAACCATCATCATAATCATTATCATAATCGTCATCATAGTCATCATGATAATCATCATCATAATCATGAGCATAACCATCATCATAATCATTATCATAATCGTCATCATAGTCATCATCATAATCATCATCATAATCATCATCATGATCATCATCATAATCATCATCATAATCATCATCATAATCATCATCATAATCATCATCATAATCATCATCATAATCATCATCATAATCATCATCATAACCATCATCATAATCATCATCATAATCATCATCATAATATTCATCATAATCATCATCATAATATTCATCATAATCATTATCATAATCATCATCATAATCATCATCATAATATTCATCATAATCATCATCATAATCATGAGCATAACCATCATCATAATCATTATCATAATCGTCATCATATTAATCATCATAATCATCATCATAATAGTCATCATAATCATCATCATAATTCATTATATAATCATGAGCATAATCATCATCATAATCATCATCATAATCATCATCATAATCATCATCATAATCGTCATCATAGTCATCGTCATAATAGTCATCATAATCATCATCAGAATTCATCATCATAATCATGATCATAATCATCATCATAATCATCCTCATAATCATCATCATAATCATCATCGTCATAATCATCATCATAATCATCATCATAATCATCATCATAATCATCATCATAATCATCATCATAATCATTATCATAATCGTCATCATAGTCATCATGATAATCATCATCATAATAACGAGCATAACCATCATCATAATCATTATCATAATCGTCATCATAGTCATCATCATAATCATCATCATAATCATGAGCATAACCATCATCATAATCATTATCATAATCGTCATCATAGTCATCGTCATAATAGTCATCATAATCATCATCTTAGTCATCATCATAATCATCATCATAATCATCATCATAATCATCATCATAATCATCATCATAATCATCATCATAATCATCATCATAATCGTCATCATAATCATCATCATAATCATCATCATAATCATCATCATAATAGTCATCATAATCATTATCATAATCATCATCATAATCATCATCATAATCATCATCATAATCATAATCATAATCATCATCATAATATTCATCATAATCATCATCATAATCATGAGCATAACCATCATCATCATCATTATCATAATCGTCATTATAGTCATCGTGATAATTATCATCATAATCATGAGCATAACCATCATCATAATCAGTATCATAATCGTCATCATAGTCATCGTCATAATCATCATCATAATCATCATCATAATCACCATCACAATATTCATCATAATATTCATCATAATCATCATCATAATCATCATCATAATCATAATCTTAATCATCATCATAATCATCATCATAATCATCATCATAATCATCATCACAATCATCATCATAATCATCATCATAATCGTCATCATAATCATCATCATAATCATCATAATAATATTCATCATAATCATCATCATAATAGTCATCATAATCATCATTATAATCATAATCTTAATCATCATCATAATCATCATCATAATCATCATCATAATCATCATCATAATCATCATCACAATCATCATCATAATCATCATCATAATCATCATCATAACCGTCATCATAATCATCATCATAATCATCATCATAATCATCATCATAATCACCATCACAATATTCATCATAATATTCATCATAATCATCATCATAATCTGGAGCATCACCATCATCATGATCATTATCATAATCGTCATCATAGTCATCATCATAATCATAATCTTAATCATCATCATAATCATCATCATAATCATCATAATCATCATCACAATCATCATCATAATCATCATCATAATCATCATCATAATCATCATCATAATCATCATCATAATATTCATCATAATCATCATCATAATAGTCATCATAATCATCATCATAATCATAATCTTAATCATCATCATAATCATCATCATAATCTCAATAATCATCATCACAATCATCATCATAATCATCATCATAATCATCATCATAATATTCATCATAATCATCATCATAATAGTCATCATAATCATCATCATAATCATCATCATAATCATCATCATAATCATCATCATAATCATCATCATAATCATCATCATAATCATTATCATAATCGTCATCATAGTCATCATGATAATCATCATCATAATCACGAGCATAACCATCATCATAATCATTATCATAATCGTCATCATAGTCATCATCATAATCATCATCATAATCATGAGCATAACCATCATCATAATCATTATCATAATCGACATCATAGTCATCGTCATAATAGTCATCATAATCATCATCTTAGTCATCATCACAATCATCATCATAATCATCATCATAATCATCATCATAATCATCATCATAATCATCATCATAATCATCATCATAATCATCATCATAATCATCATCATAATCATCATCATAATCGTCATCATAATCATCATCATAATCATCATCATAATCATCATCATAATCATCATCATAATCATCATCATAATCATCATCATAATCATCATCATAATCATCATCATAATCATCATCATAATCAGCATCATAATCATCATCATAATCATCATCATAATGATCATCATAATCATCATCATAATCATCATCATAATCATCATCATAATCATCATCATAATCATCATCATAATCATCATCATAATTCATTATATAATCATAATCATAATCATAATCATAATCATCATCATAATCATCATCATAATCATCCTCATAATCATCATCATAATCATCATCATAATCATCATCGTCATAATCATCATCATAATCATCATCATAATCATCATCATAATCATCATCATAATCATCATCATAATAGTCATCATAATCATCATCATAATCATCATCATAATCATCATCATAATCATCATCATAATCATCATCATAATCATCATCATAATATTCATCATAATCATCATCATAATCATGAGCATAACCATCATCATCATCATTATCATAATCGTCATTATAGTCATCGTGATAATTATCATCATAATCATGAGCATAACCATGATCATAATCAGTATCATAATCGTCATCATAGTCATCGTCATAATCATCATCATAATCATCATCATAATCACCATCACAATATTCATCATAATATTCATCATAATCATCATCATAATCATCATCATAATCATAATCTTAATCATCATCATAATCATCATCATAATCATCATCATAATCATCATCACAATCATCATCATAATCATCATCATAATCATCATCATAACCGTCATCATAATCATCATCATAATCATCATCATAATCATCATCATAATCAACATCACAATATTCATCATAATATTCATCATAATCATCATCATAATCTGGAGCATCACCATCATCATGATCATTATCATAATCGTCATCATAGTCATCATCATAATCATAATCTTAATCATCATCATAATCATCATCATAATCATCATAATCATCATCACAATCATCATCATAATCATCATCATAATCATCATCATAATCATCATCATAATCATCATCATAATATTCATCATAATCATCATCATAATAGTCATCATAATCATCATCATAATCATAATCTTAATCATCATCATAATCATCATCATAATCTCAATAATCATCATCACAATCATCATCATAATCATCATCATAATCATCATCATAATATTCATCATAATCATCATCATAATAGTCATCAGAATCATCATCATAATCATAATCTTAATCATCATCATAATCATCATCATAATCATCATCATAATCATCATCATAATCATCATCATAATCATCATCATAATCATTATCATAATCGTCATCATAGTCATCATGATAATCATCATCATAATAACGAGCATAACCATCATCATAATCATTATCATAATCGTCATCATAGTCATCATCATAATCATCATCATAATCATGAGCATAACCATCATCATAATCATTATCATAATCGTCATCATAGTCATCGTCATAATAGTCATCATAATCATCATCTTAGTCATCATCATAATCATCATCATAATCATCATCATAATCATCATCATAATCATCATCATAATCATCATCATAATCATCATCATAATCGTCATCATAATCATCATCATAATCATCATCATAATCATCATCATAATAGTCATCATAATCATTATCATAATCATCATCATAATCATCATCATAATCATCATCATAATCATAATCATAATCATCATCATAATATTCATCATAATCATCATCATAATCATGAGCATAACCATCATCATCATCATTATCATAATCGTCATTATAGTCATCGTGATAATTATCATCATAATCATGAGCATAACCATCATCATAATCAGTATCATAATCGTCATCATAGTCATCGTCATAATCATCATCATAATCATCATCATAATCACCATCACAATATTCATCATAATATTCATCATAATCATCATCATAATCATCATCATAATCATAATCTTAATCATCATCATAATCATCATCATAATCATCATCATAATCATCATCACAATCATCATCATAATCATCATCATAATCATCATCATAATCATCATCATAATCATCATAATAATATTCATCATAATCATCATCATAATAGTCATCATAATCATCATTATAATCATAATCTTAATCATCATCATAATCATCATCATAATCATCATCATAATCATCATCACAATCATCATCATAATCATCATCATAATCATCATCATAACCGTCATCATAATCATCATCATAATCATCATCATAATCTGGAGCATCACCATAATCATGATCATTATCATAATCGTCATCATAGTCATCATGATAATCATCATCATAATAACGAGCATAACCATCATCATAATCATTATCATAATCATCATCATAATCATCATCATAATCATCATCATAATCATCATCATAATCGTCATCATAATCATCATCATAATCATCATCATAATCATCATCATAATAGTCATCATAATCATTATCATAATCATCATCATAATCATCATCATAATCATCATCATAATCATCATCATAATATTCATCATAATCATCATCATAATAGTCATCATAATCATCATCATAATCATAATCTTAATCATCATCATAATCATCATCATAATCTCAATAATCATCATCACAATCATCATCATAATCATCATCATAATCATCATCATAATATTCATCATAATCATCATCATAATAGTCATCATAATCATCATCATAATCATCATCATAATCATCATCATAATCATCATCATAATCATCATCATAATCATCATCATAATCATTATCATAATCGTCATCATAGTCATCATGATAATCATCATCATAATCACGAGCATAACCATCATCATAATCATTATCATAATCGTCATCATAGTCATCATCATAATCATCATCATAATCATGAGCATAACCATCATCATAATCATTATCATAATCGACATCATAGTCATCGTCATAATAGTCATCATAATCATCATCTTAGTCATCATCATAATCATCATCATAATCATCATCATAATCATCATCATAATCATCATCATAATCATCATCATAATCATCATCATAATCATCATCATAATCATCATCATAATCATCATCATAATCGTCATCATAATCATCATCATAATCATCATCATAATCCTCATCATAATCATCATCATAATCATCATCATAATCATCATCATAATCATCATCATAATCATCATCATAATCATCATCATAATCAGCATCATAATCATCATCATAATCATCATCATAATGATCATCATAATCATCATCATAATCATCATCATAATCATCATCATAATCATCATCATAATCATCATCATAATCATCATCATAATTCATTATATAATCATAATCATAATCATAATCATAATCATCATCATAATCATCATCATAATCATCCTCATAATCATCATCATAATCATCATCATAATCATCATCGTCATAATCATCATCATAATCATCATCATAATCATCATCATAATCATCATCATAATCATCATCATAATAGTCATCATAATCATCATCATAATCATCATCATAATCATCATCATAATCATCATCATAATCATCATCATAATCATCATCATAATCATCATCATAATATTCATCATAATCATCATCATAATCATGAGCATAACCATCATCATCATCATTATCATAATCGTCATTATAGTCATCGTGATAATTATCATCATAATCATCATCATAATCACCATCACAATATTCATCATAATATTCATCATAATCATCATCATAATCATCATCATAATCATAATCTTAATCATCATCATAATCATCATCATAATTCATTATATAATCATAATCATAATCATAATCATAATCATCATCATAATCATCATCATAATCATCCTCATAATCATCATCATAATCATCATCATAATCATCATCGTCATAATCATCATCATAATCATCATCATAATCGTCATCATAATCATCATCATAATCATCATCATAATCCTCATCATAATCATCATCATAATCATCATCATAATCATCATCATAATCATCATCATAATCATCATCATAATCATCATCATAATCAGCATCATAATCATCATCATAATCATCATCATAATGATCATCATAATCATCATCATAATGATCATCATAATCATCATCATAATCATCATCATAATCATCATCATAATCATCATCATAATCATCATCATAATCATCATCATAATTCATTATATAATCATAATCATAATCATAATCATAATCATCATCATAATCATCATCATAATCATCCTCATAATCATCATCATAATCATCATCATAATCATCATCGTCATAATCATCATCATAATCATCATCATAATCATCATCATAATCATCATCATAATCATCATCATAATAGTCATCATAATCATCATCATAATCATCATCATAATCATCATCATAATCATCATCATAATCATCATCATAATCATCATCATAATCATCATCATAATATTCATCATAATCATCATCATAATCATGAGCATAACCATCATCATCATCATTATCATAATCGTCATTATAGTCATCGTGATAATTATCATCATAATCATCATCATAATCACCATCACAATATTCATCATAATATTCATCATAATCATCATCATAATCATCATCATAATCATAATCTTAATCATCATCATAATCATCATCATAATCATCATCATAATCATAATCATAACCGTCATCATAATCATCATCAGAATTCCTCATCATAATCATGATCATAATCATCATCATAATCATGATCATAATCATGAGCATAATCATCATCATAATCATTATCATAATCGTCATCATATTAATCATCATAATCATCATCATAATAGTCATCATAATCATCATCATAATTCATTATATAATCATGAGCATAATCATCATCATAATCATCATCATAATCATCCTCATAATCATCATCATAATCATCATCGTCATAATCATCATCATAATCATCATCATAATCATCATCATAATCATCATCATAATCATCATCATAATAGTCATCATAATCATCATCATAATCATCATCATAATCATCATCATAATCATCATCATAATCATCATCATAATCATCATCATAATCATCATCATAACCGTCATCATAATCATCATCATAATCATCATCATAATCATCATCATAATCACCATCACAATATTCATCATAATATTCATCATAATCATCATCATAATCTGGAGCATCACCATCATCATGATCATTATCATAATCGTCATCATAGTCATCATCATAATCATAATCTTAATCATCATCATAATCATCATCATAATCATCATAATCATCATAATCATCATCACAATCATCATTATAATCATCATCATAATCATCATCATAATCATCATCATAATCATCATCATAATATTCATCATAATCATCATCATAATAGTCATCATAATCATCATCATAATCATAATCTTAATCATCATCATAATCATCATCATAATCATCATCATAATCATAATCTTAATCATCATCATAATCATCATCATAATCATCATCATAATCATAATCATAACCGTCATCATAATCATCATCAGAATTCCTCATCATAATCATGATCATAATCATCATCATAATCATGATCATAATCATGAGCATAATCATCATCATAATCATTATCATAATCGTCATCATATTAATCATCATAATCATCATCATAATAGTCATCATAATCATCATCATAATTCATTATATAATCATGAGCATAATCATCATCATAATCATAATCTTAATCATCATCATAATCATCATCATAATCATCATAATCATCATCACAATCATCATCATAATCATCATCATAATCATCATCATAATCATCATCATAATCATCATCATAATATTCATCATAATCATCATCATAATAGTCATCATAATCATCATCATAATCATAATCTTAATCATCATCATAATCATCATCATAATCATCATAATCATCATCACAATCATCATCATAATCATCATCATAATCATCATCATAATCATCATCATAATCATCATCATAATCATCATCATAATCATCATCATAATCATCATCATAATCATCATCATAATCGTCATCATAATCATCATCATAATCATCATCGTAATCATCATCATAATCATCATCATAATCATCATCATAATCATCATCATAATCATCATCATAATCATCATCATAATCATCATCATAATCATCATCATAATCAGCATCATAATCATCATCATAATCATCATCATAATGATCATCATAATCATCATCATAATCATCATCATAATCATCATCATAATCATCATCATAATCATCATCATCATTCATTATATAATCATAATCATAATCATAATCATAATCATCATCATAATCATCATCATAATCATCCTCATAATCATCATCATAATCATCATCATAATCATCATCGTCATAATCATCATCAGAATCATCATCATAATCATCATCATAATCATCATCATAATCATCATCATAATCATCAGCATAATCATCATCATAATCATCATCATAATCATGATCATAATCATGAGCATAATCATCGTCATAATCATTATCATAATCGTCATCATATTAATCATCATAATCATCATCATAACCGTCGTCATAATCATCATCATAATCATCATCATAATCATCATCATAATCAGCATCATAATCATCATCATTAGCATCATCATAATCATCATCATAATCATGAGCATAACCATCATCATAATCATTATCATAACCATCATCATAATCATTATCATAATCGTCATCATAGTCATCATCATAATCATAACCGTCGTCATAATCATCATCATAATCATCATCATAATCATCATCATAATCATCATCATAATCATCATCATAATCATCATCGTAATCATCATCATAATCATCATCATAATCATCATCATAATCATCATCATAATCATCATCATAATCATCATCATAATCATCATCATAATCAGCATCATAATCATCATCATAATCATCATCATAATGATCATCATAATCATCATCATAATCATCATCATAATCATCATCATAATCATCATCATAATCATCATCATAATTCATTATATAATCATAATCATAATCATAATCATAATCATCATCATAATCATCATCATAATCATCCTCATAATCATCATCATAATCATCATCATAATCATCATCGTCATAATCATCATCAGAATCATCATCATAATCATCATCATAATCATCATCATAATCATCATCATAATCATCATCATAATCATCATCATAATCATGATCATAATCATGAGCATAATCATCGTCATAATCATTATCATAATCGTCATCATATTAATCATCATAATCATCATCATAACCGTCGTCATAATCATCATCATAATCATCATCATAATCATCATCATAATCAGCATCATAATCATCATCATTAGCATCATCATAATCATCATCATAATCATGAGCATAACCATCATCATAATCATTATCATAACCATCATCATAATCATTATCATAATCGTCATCATAGTCATCATCATAATCATAACCGTCGTCATAATCATCATCATAATCATCATCATAATCATCATCATAATCATCATCATAATCATCATCATAATCATCATCATAATCATGATCATAATCATGAGCATAATCATCATCATAATCATTATCATAATCGTCATCATATTAATCATCATAATCATCATCATAACCGTCGTCATAATCATCATCATAATCATCATCATAATCATCATCATAATCAGCATCATAATCATCATCATTAGCATCATCATAATATTCATCATAATCATCATCATAATCATGAGCATAACCATCATCATAATCATCATCATAATCATCATCATAATCATCATCATAATCATCATCATGATCATCATCATAATCATCATCATGATCATCATCATAATCATCATCATAATCATCATCATAATCATCATCATAATCATCATCATAATCATCATCATAATCATGAGCATAACCATCATCATAATCATTATCATAATCGTCATCATAGTCATCATCATAATCGTCATCATAATCATCATCATAATCATAATCATAACCGTCGTCATAATCATCATCATAATCATCATCATAATCATCATCATAATCATCATCATAATCATCATCATAATCATCATCATAATCATAGTCCTCATCATAATCATCATCATAATCATCATCATAATGATCATCATAATCATCATCATAATCATCATCATAATCATCATCATAATCATCATCATAATCATCATCATAATATTCATCATAATCATCATCATAATATTCATCATAATCATCATCATAATCATGAGCATAACCATCATCATAATCATTATCATAATCGTCATCATAGTCATCATGATAATCATCATCATAATCATGAGCATAACCATCATCATAATCATTATCATAATCGTCATCATAGTCATCATGATAATCATCATCATAATCATGAGCATAACCATCATCATAATCATTATCATAATCGTCATCATAGTCATCATCATAATCATCATCATAATCATCATCATGATCATCATCATAATCATCATCATAATCATCATCATAATCATCATCATAATCATCATCATAATCATCATCATAATCATCATCATAATCATCATCATAACCATCATCATAATCATCATCATAATCATCATCATAATATTCATCATAATCATCATCATAATATTCATCATAATCATTATCATAATCATCATCATAATCATCATCATAATATTCATCATAATCATCATCATAATCATGAGCATAACCATCATCATAATCATTATCATAATCGTCATCATATTAATCATCATAATCATCATCATAATAGTCATCATAATCATCATCATAATTCATTATATAATCATGAGCATAATCATCATCATAA
This sequence comes from Coelioxys conoideus, assembly GCA_947623535.1. Classification (NCBI taxonomy): domain Eukaryota; kingdom Metazoa; phylum Arthropoda; class Insecta; order Hymenoptera; family Megachilidae; genus Coelioxys; species Coelioxys conoideus. The sequence continues at coordinate 757,007 of CANQJN010000031.1, read as the reverse complement.
TCATCATCATAATCATCATCATAATCATCATCATAATCGTCATCATAGTCATCGTCATAATAGTCATCATAATCATCATCAGAATTCATCATCATAATCATGATCATAATCATCATCATAATCATCCTCATAATCATCATCATAATCATCATCGTCATAATCATCATCATAATCATCATCATAATCATCATCATAATCATCATCATAATCATCATCATAATCATTATCATAATCGTCATCATAGTCATCATGATAATCATCATCATAATAACGAGCATAACCATCATCATAATCATTATCATAATCGTCATCATAGTCATCATCATAATCATCATCATAATCATGAGCATAACCATCATCATAATCATTATCATAATCGTCATCATAGTCATCGTCATAATAGTCATCATAATCATCATCTTAGTCATCATCATAATCATCATCATAATCATCATCATAATCATCATCATAATCATCATCATAATCATCATCATAATCATCATCATAATCGTCATCATAATCATCATCATAATCATCATCATAATCATCATCATAATAGTCATCATAATCATTATCATAATCATCATCATAATCATCATCATAATCATCATCATAATCATAATCATAATCATCATCATAATATTCATCATAATCATCATCATAATCATGAGCATAACCATCATCATCATCATTATCATAATCGTCATTATAGTCATCGTGATAATTATCATCATAATCATGAGCATAACCATCATCATAATCAGTATCATAATCGTCATCATAGTCATCGTCATAATCATCATCATAATCATCATCATAATCACCATCACAATATTCATCATAATATTCATCATAATCATCATCATAATCATCATCATAATCATAATCTTAATCATCATCATAATCATCATCATAATCATCATCATAATCATCATCACAATCATCATCATAATCATCATCATAATCATCATCATAATCATCATCATAATCATCATAATAATATTCATCATAATCATCATCATAATAGTCATCATAATCATCATTATAATCATAATCTTAATCATCATCATAATCATCATCATAATCATCATCATAATCATCATCATAATCATCATCACAATCATCATCATAATCATCATCATAATCATCATCATAACCGTCATCATAATCATCATCATAATCATCATCATAATCATCATCATAATCACCATCACAATATTCATCATAATATTCATCATAATCATCATCATAATCTGGAGCATCACCATCATCATGATCATTATCATAATCGTCATCATAGTCATCATCATAATCATAATCTTAATCATCATCATAATCATCATCATAATCATCATAATCATCATCACAATCATCATCATAATCATCATCATAATCATCATCATAATCATCATCATAATCATCATCATAATATTCATCATAATCATCATCATAATAGTCATCATAATCATCATCATAATCATAATCTTAATCATCATCATAATCATCATCATAATCTCAATAATCATCATCACAATCATCATCATAATCATCATCATAATCATCATCATAATATTCATCATAATCATCATCATAATAGTCATCATAATCATCATCATAATCATCATCATAATCATCATCATAATCATCATCATAATCATCATCATAATCATCATCATAATCATTATCATAATCGTCATCATAGTCATCATGATAATCATCATCATAATCACGAGCATAACCATCATCATAATCATTATCATAATCGTCATCATAGTCATCATCATAATCATCATCATAATCATGAGCATAACCATCATCATAATCATTATCATAATCGACATCATAGTCATCGTCATAATAGTCATCATAATCATCATCTTAGTCATCATCATAATCATCATCATAATCATCATCATAATCATCATCATAATCATCATCATAATCATCATCATAATCATCATCATAATCATCATCATAATCATCATCATAATCATCATCATAATCGTCATCATAATCATCATCATAATCATCATCATAATCATCATCATAATCATCATCATAATCATCATCATAATCATCATCATAATCATCATCATAATCATCATCATAATCATCATCATAATCAGCATCATAATCATCATCATAATCATCATCATAATGATCATCATAATCATCATCATAATCATCATCATAATCATCATCATAATCATCATCATAATCATCATCATAATCATCATCATAATTCATTATATAATCATAATCATAATCATAATCATAATCATCATCTTAGTCATCATCATAATCATCATCATAATCATCATCATAATCATCATCATAATCATCATCATAATCATCATCATAATCATCATCATAATCATCATCATAATCATCATCATAATCATCATCATAATCGTCATCATAATCATCATCATAATCATCATCATAATCATCATCATAATCATCATCATAATCATCATCATAATCATCATCATAATCATCATCATAATCATCATCATAATCATCATCATAATCATCATCATAATCATCATCATAATCGTCATCATAATCATCATCATAATCATCATCATAATCATCATCATAATCATCATCATAATCATCATCATAATCATCATCATAATCATCATCATAATCATCATCATAATCATCATCATAATCAGCATCATAATCATCATCATAATCATCATCATAATCATCATCATAATCATCATCATAATCATCATCATAATTCATTATATAATCATAATCATAATCATAATCATAATCATCATCATAATCATCATCATAATCATCCTCATAATCATCATCATAATCATCATCATAATCATCATCGTCATAATCATCCTCATAATCATCATCATAATCATCATCATAATCATCATCGTCATAATCATCATCAGAATCATCATCATAATCATCATCATAATCATCATCATAATCATCATCATAATCATCATCATAATCATCATCATAATCATGATCATAATCATGAGCATAATCATCGTCATAATCATTATCATAATCGTCATCATATTAATCATCATAATCATCATCATAACCGTCGTCATAATCATCATCATAATCATCATCATAATCATCATCATAATCAGCATCATAATCATCATCATTAGCATCATCATAATCATCATCATAATCATGAGCATAACCATCATCATAATCATTATCATAACCATCATCATAATCATTATCATAATCGTCATCATAGTCATCATCATAATCATAACCGTCGTCATAATCATCATCATAATCATCATCATAATCATCATCATAATCATCATCATAATCATCATCATAATCATCATCTTAATCATGATCATAATCATGAGCATAATCATCATCATAATCATTATCATAATCGTCATCATATTAATCATCATAATCATCATCATAACCGTCGTCATAATCATCATCATAATCATCATCATAATCATCATCATAATCAGCATCATAATCATCATCATTAGCATCATCATAATATTCATCATAATCATCATCATAATCATGAGCATAACCATCATCATAATCATCATCATAATCATCATCATAATCATCATCATAATCATCATCATGATCATCATCATAATCATCATCATGATCATCATCATAATCATCATCATAATCATCATCATAATCATCATCATAATCATCATCATAATCATCATCATAATCATGAGCATAACCATCATCATAATCATTATCATAATCGTCATCATAGTCATCATCATAATCGTCATCATAATCATCATCATAATCATAATCATAACCGTCGTCATAATCATCATCATAATCATCATCATAATCATCATCATAATCATCATCATAATCATCATCATAATCATCATCATAATCATAGTCCTCATCATAATCATCATCATAATCATCATCATAATGATCATCATAATCATCATCATAATCATCATCATAATCATCATCATAATCATCATCATAATCATCATCATAATATTCATCATAATCATCATCATAATATTCATCATAATCATCATCATAATCATGAGCATAACCATCATCATAATCATTATCATAATCGTCATCATAGTCATCATGATAATCATCATCATAATCATGAGCATAACCATCATCATAATCATTATCATAATCGTCATCATAGTCATCATGATAATCATCATCATAATCATGAGCATAACCATCATCATAATCATTATCATAATCGTCATCATAGTCATCATCATAATCATCATCATAATCATCATCATGATCATCATCATAATCATCATCATAATCATCATCATAATCATCATCATAATCATCATCATAATCATCATCATAATCATCATCATAATCATCATCATAACCATCATCATAATCATCATCATAATCATCATCATAATATTCATCATAATCATCATCATAATATTCATCATAATCATTATCATAATCATCATCATAATCATCATCATAATATTCATCATAATCATCATCATAATCATGAGCATAACCATCATCATAATCATTATCATAATCGTCATCATATTAATCATCATAATCATCATCATAATAGTCATCATAATCATCATCATAATTCATTATATAATCATGAGCATAATCATCATCATAATCATCATCATAATCATCATCATAATCATCATCATAATCGTCATCATAGTCATCGTCATAATAGTCATCATAATCATCATCAGAATTCATCATCATAATCATGATCATAATCATCATCATAATCATCCTCATAATCATCATCATAATCATCATCGTCATAATCATCATCATAATCATCATCATAATCATCATCATAATCATCATCATAATCATCATCATAATCATTATCATAATCGTCATCATAGTCATCATGATAATCATCATCATAATAACGAGCATAACCATCATCATAATCATTATCATAATCGTCATCATAGTCATCATCATAATCATCATCATAATCATGAGCATAACCATCATCATAATCATTATCATAATCGTCATCATAGTCATCGTCATAATAGTCATCATAATCATCATCTTAGTCATCATCATAATCATCATCATAATCATCATCATAATCATCATCATAATCATCATCATAATCATCATCATAATCATCATCATAATCGTCATCATAATCATCATCATAATCATCATCATAATCATCATCATAATAGTCATCATAATCATTATCATAATCATCATCATAATCATCATCATAATCATCATCATAATCATAATCATAATCATCATCATAATATTCATCATAATCATCATCATAATCATGAGCATAACCATCATCATCATCATTATCATAATCGTCATTATAGTCATCGTGATAATTATCATCATAATCATGAGCATAACCATCATCATAATCAGTATCATAATCGTCATCATAGTCATCGTCATAATCATCATCATAATCATCATCATAATCACCATCACAATATTCATCATAATATTCATCATAATCATCATCATAATCATCATCATAATCATAATCTTAATCATCATCATAATCATCATCATAATCATCATCATAATCATCATCACAATCATCATCATAATCATCATCATAATCATCATCATAATCATCATCATAATCATCATAATAATATTCATCATAATCATCATCATAATAGTCATCATAATCATCATTATAATCATAATCTTAATCATCATCATAATCGTCATCATAGTCATCGTCATAATAGTCATCATAATCATCATCAGAATTCATCATCATAATCATGATCATAATCATCATCATAATCATCCTCATAATCATCATCATAATCATCATCGTCATAATCATCATCATAATCATCATCATAATCATCATCATAATCATCATCATAATCATCATCATAATCATTATCATAATCGTCATCATAGTCATCATGATAATCATCATCATAATAACGAGCATAACCATCATCATAATCATTATCATAATCGTCATCATAGTCATCATCATAATCATCATCATAATCATGAGCATAACCATCATCATAATCATTATCATAATCGTCATCATAGTCATCGTCATAATAGTCATCATAATCATCATCTTAGTCATCATCATAATCATCATCATAATCATCATCATAATCATCATCATAATCATCATCATAATCATCATCATAATCATCATCATAATCGTCATCATAATCATCATCATAATCATCATCATAATCATCATCATAATAGTCATCATAATCATTATCATAATCATCATCATAATCATCATCATAATCATCATCATAATCATAATCATAATCATCATCATAATATTCATCATAATCATCATCATAATCATGAGCATAACCATCATCATCATCATTATCATAATCGTCATTATAGTCATCGTGATAATTATCATCATAATCATGAGCATAACCATCATCATAATCAGTATCATAATCGTCATCATAGTCATCGTCATAATCATCATCATAATCATCATCATAATCACCATCACAATATTCATCATAATATTCATCATAATCATCATCATAATCATCATCATAATCATAATCTTAATCATCATCATAATCATCATCATAATCATCATCATAATCATCATCACAATCATCATCATAATCATCATCATAATCATCATCATAATCATCATCATAATCATCATAATAATATTCATCATAATCATCATCATAATAGTCATCATAATCATCATTATAATCATAATCTTAATCATCATCATAATCATCATCATAATCATCATCATAATCATCATCATAATCATCATCACAATCATCATCATAATCATCATCATAATCATCATCATAACCGTCATCATAATCATCATCATAATCATCATCATAATCATCATCATAATCACCATCACAATATTCATCATAATATTCATCATAATCATCATCATAATCTGGAGCATCACCATCATCATGATCATTATCATAATCGTCATCATAGTCATCATCATAATCATAATCTTAATCATCATCATAATCATCATCATAATCATCATAATCATCATCACAATCATCATCATAATCATCATCATAATCATCATCATAATCATCATCATAATCATCATCATAATATTCATCATAATCATCATCATAATAGTCATCATAATCATCATCATAATCATAATCTTAATCATCATCATAATCATCATCATAATCTCAATAATCATCATCACAATCATCATCATAATCATCATCATAATCATCATCATAATATTCATCATAATCATCATCATAATAGTCATCATAATCATCATCATAATCATCATCATAATCATCATCATAATCATCATCATAATCATCATCATAATCATCATCATAATCATTATCATAATCGTCATCATAGTCATCATGATAATCATCATCATAATCACGAGCATAACCATCATCATAATCATTATCATAATCGTCATCATAGTCATCATCATAATCATCATCATAATCATGAGCATAACCATCATCATAATCATTATCATAATCGACATCATAGTCATCGTCATAATAGTCATCATAATCATCATCTTAGTCATCATCATAATCATCATCATAATCATCATCATAATCATCATCATAATCATCATCATAATCATCATCATAATCATCATCATAATCATCATCATAATCATCATCATAATCATCATCATAATCGTCATCATAATCATCATCATAATCATCATCATAATCATCATCATAATCATCATCATAATCATCATCATAATCATCATCATAATCATCATCATAATCATCATCATAATCATCATCATAATCAGCATCATAATCATCATCATAATCATCATCATAATGATCATCATAATCATCATCATAATCATCATCATAATCATCATCATAATCATCATCATAATCATCATCATAATCATCATCATAATTCATTATATAATCATAATCATAATCATAATCATAATCATCATCTTAGTCATCATCATAATCATCATCATAATCATCATCATAATCATCATCATAATCATCATCATAATCATCATCATAATCATCATCATAATCATCATCATAATCATCATCATAATCATCATCATAATCGTCATCATAATCATCATCATAATCATCATCATAATCATCATCATAATCATCATCATAATCATCATCATAATCATCATCATAATCATCATCATAATCATCATCATAATCATCATCATAATCATCATCATAATCATCATCATAATCGTCATCATAATCATCATCATAATCATCATCATAATCATCATCATAATCATCATCATAATCATCATCATAATCATCATCATAATCATCATCATAATCATCATCATAATCATCATCATAATCAGCATCATAATCATCATCATAATCATCATCATAATCATCATCATAATCATCATCATAATCATCATCATAATTCATTATATAATCATAATCATAATCATAATCATAATCATCATCATAATCATCATCATAATCATCCTCATAATCATCATCATAATCATCATCATAATCATCATCGTCATAATCATCCTCATAATCATCATCATAATCATCATCATAATCATCATCGTCATAATCATCATCAGAATCATCATCATAATCATCATCATAATCATCATCATAATCATCATCATAATCATCATCATAATCATCATCATAATCATGATCATAATCATGAGCATAATCATCGTCATAATCATTATCATAATCGTCATCATATTAATCATCATAATCATCATCATAACCGTCGTCATAATCATCATCATAATCATCATCATAATCATCATCATAATCAGCATCATAATCATCATCATTAGCATCATCATAATCATCATCATAATCATGAGCATAACCATCATCATAATCATTATCATAACCATCATCATAATCATTATCATAATCGTCATCATAGTCATCATCATAATCATAACCGTCGTCATAATCATCATCATAATCATCATCATAATCATCATCATAATCATCATCATAATCATCATCATAATCATCATCATAATCATGATCATAATCATGAGCATAATCATCATCATAATCATTATCATAATCGTCATCATATTAATCATCATAATCATCATCATAACCGTCGTCATAATCATCATCATAATCATCATCATAATCATCATCATAATCAGCATCATAATCATCATCATTAGCATCATCATAATATTCATCATAATCATCATCATAATCATGAGCATAACCATCATCATAATCATCATCATAATCATCATCATAATCATCATCATAATCATCATCATGATCATCATCATAATCATCATCATGATCATCATCATAATCATCATCATAATCATCATCATAATCATCATCATAATCATCATCATAATCATCATCATAATCATGAGCATAACCATCATCATAATCATTATCATAATCGTCATCATAGTCATCATCATAATCGTCATCATAATCATCATCATAATCATAATCATAACCGTCGTCATAATCATCATCATAATCATCATCATAATCATCATCATAATCATCATCATAATCATCATCATAATCATCATCATAATCATAGTCCTCATCATAATCATCATCATAATCATCATCATAATGATCATCATAATCATCATCATAATCATCATCATAATCATCATCATAATCATCATCATAATCATCATCATAATATTCATCATAATCATCATCATAATATTCATCATAATCATCATCATAATCATGAGCATAACCATCATCATAATCATTATCATAATCGTCATCATAGTCATCATGATAATCATCATCATAATCATGAGCATAACCATCATCATAATCATTATCATAATCGTCATCATAGTCATCATGATAATCATCATCATAATCATGAGCATAACCATCATCATAATCATTATCATAATCGTCATCATAGTCATCATCATAATCATCATCATAATCATCATCATGATCATCATCATAATCATCATCATAATCATCATCATAATCATCATCATAATCATCATCATAATCATCATCATAATCATCATCATAATCATCATCATAACCATCATCATAATCATCATCATAATCATCATCATAATATTCATCATAATCATCATCATAATATTCATCATAATCATTATCATAATCATCATCATAATCATCATCATAATATTCATCATAATCATCATCATAATCATGAGCATAACCATCATCATAATCATTATCATAATCGTCATCATATTAATCATCATAATCATCATCATAATAGTCATCATAATCATCATCATAATTCATTATATAATCATGAGCATAATCATCATCATAATCATCATCATAATCATCATCATAATCATCATCATAATCGTCATCATAGTCATCGTCATAATAGTCATCATAATCATCATCAGAATTCATCATCATAATCATGATCATAATCATCATCATAATCATCCTCATAATCATCATCATAATCATCATCGTCATAATCATCATCATAATCATCATCATAATCATCATCATAATCATCATCATAATCATCATCATAATCATTATCATAATCGTCATCATAGTCATCATGATAATCATCATCATAATAACGAGCATAACCATCATCATAATCATTATCATAATCGTCATCATAGTCATCATCATAATCATCATCATAATCATGAGCATAACCATCATCATAATCATTATCATAATCGTCATCATAGTCATCGTCATAATAGTCATCATAATCATCATCTTAGTCATCATCATAATCATCATCATAATCATCATCATAATCATCATCATAATCATCATCATAATCATCATCATAATCATCATCATAATCGTCATCATAATCATCATCATAATCATCATCATAATCATCATCATAATAGTCATCATAATCATTATCATAATCATCATCATAATCATCATCATAATCATCATCATAATCATAATCATAATCATCATCATAATATTCATCATAATCATCATCATAATCATGAGCATAACCATCATCATCATCATTATCATAATCGTCATTATAGTCATCGTGATAATTATCATCATAATCATGAGCATAACCATCATCATAATCAGTATCATAATCGTCATCATAGTCATCGTCATAATCATCATCATAATCATCATCATAATCACCATCACAATATTCATCATAATATTCATCATAATCATCATCATAATCATCATCATAATCATAATCTTAATCATCATCATAATCATCATCATAATCATCATCATAATCATCATCACAATCATCATCATAATCATCATCATAATCATCATCATAATCATCATCATAATCATCATAATAATATTCATCATAATCATCATCATAATAGTCATCATAATCATCATTATAATCATAATCTTAATCATCATCATAATCATCATCATAATCATCATCATAATCATCATCATAATCATCATCACAATCATCATCATAATCATCATCATAATCATCATCATAACCGTCATCATAATCATCATCATAATCATCATCATAATCATCATCATAATCACCATCACAATATTCATCATAATATTCATCATAATCATCATCATAATCTGGAGCATCACCATCATCATGATCATTATCATAATCGTCATCATAGTCATCATCATAATCATAATCTTAATCATCATCATAATCATCATCATAATCATCATAATCATCATCACAATCATCATCATAATCATCATCATAATCATCATCATAATCATCATCATAATCATCATCATAATATTCATCATAATCATCATCATAATAGTCATCATAATCATCATCATAATCATAATCTTAATCATCATCATAATCATCATCATAATCTCAATAATCATCATCACAATCATCATCATAATCATCATCATAATCATCATCATAATATTCATCATAATCATCATCATAATAGTCATCATAATCATCATCATAATCATCATCATAATCATCATCATAATCATCATCATAATCATCATCATAATCATCATCATAATCATTATCATAATCGTCATCATAGTCATCATGATAATCATCATCATAATCACGAGCATAACCATCATCATAATCATTATCATAATCGTCATCATAGTCATCATCATAATCATCATCATAATCATGAGCATAACCATCATCATAATCATTATCATAATCGACATCATAGTCATCGTCATAATAGTCATCATAATCATCATCTTAGTCATCATCATAATCATCATCATAATCATCATCATAATCATCATCATAATCATCATCATAATCATCATCATAATCATCATCATAATCATCATCATAATCATCATCATAATCATCATCATAATCGTCATCATAATCATCATCATAATCATCATCATAATCATCATCATAATCATCATCATAATCATCATCATAATCATCATCATAATCATCATCATAATCATCATCATAATCATCATCATAATCAGCATCATAATCATCATCATAATCATCATCATAATGATCATCATAATCATCATCATAATCATCATCATAATCATCATCATAATCATCATCATAATCATCATCATAATCATCGTCATAATCATCATCATAATCATCATCATAATCATCATCATAATCATCATCATAATCATCATCATAATAGTCATCATAATCATCATCATAATCATCATCATAATCATCATCATAATCATCATCATAATCATCATCATAATCATCATCATAATATTCATCATAATCATCATCATAATCATGAGCATAACCATCATCATCATCATTATCATAATCGTCATTATAGTCATCGTGATAATTATCATCATAATCATGAGCATAACCATGATCATAATCAGTATCATAATCGTCATCATAGTCATCGTCATAATCATCATCATAATCATCATCATAATCACCATCACAATATTCATCATAATATTCATCATAATCATCATCATAATCATCATCATAATCATAATCTTAATCATCATCATAATCATCATCATAATCATCATCATAATCATCATCACAATCATCATCATAATCATCATCATAATCATCATCATAACCGTCATCATAATCATCATCATAATCATCATCATAATCATCATCATAATCAACATCACAATATTCATCATAATATTCATCATAATCATCATCATAATCCGGAGCATCACCATCATCATGATCATTATCATAATCGTCATCATAGTCATCATCATAATCATAATCTTAATCATCATCATAATCATCATCATAATCATCATAATCATCATCACAATCATCATCATAATCATCATCATAATCATCATCATAATCATCATCATAATCATCATCATAATATTCATCATAATCATCATCATAATAGTCATCATAATCATCATCATAATCATAATCTTAATCATCATCATAATCATCATCATAATCTCAATAATCATCATCACAATCATCATCATAATCATCATCATAATCATCATCATAATATTCATCACAATCATCATCATAATAGTCATCAGAATCATCATCATAATCATAATCTTAATCATCATCATAATCATCATCATAATCATCATCATAATCATCATCATAATCATCATCATAATCATCATCATAATCATTATCATAATCGTCATCATAGTCATCATGATAATCATCATCATAATAACGAGCATAACCATCATCATAATCATTATCATAATCGTCATCATAGTCATCATCATAATCATCATCATAATCATGAGCATAACCATCATCATAATCATTATCATAATCGTCATCATAGTCATCGTCATAATAGTCATCATAATCATCATCTTAGTCATCATCATAATCATCATCATAATCATCATCATAATCATCATCATAATCATCATCATAATCATCATCATAATCATCATCATAATCGTCATCATAATCATCATCATAATCATCATCATAATCATCATCATAATAGTCATCATAATCATTATCATAATCATCATCATAATCATCATCATAATCATCATCATAATCATAATCATAATCATCATCATAATATTCATCATAATCATCACCATAATCATGAGCATAACCATCATCATCATCATTATCATAATCGTCATTATAGTCATCGTGATAATTATCATCATAATCATGAGCATAACCATCATCATAATCAGTATCATAATCGTCATCATAGTCATCGTCATAATCATCATCATAATCATCATCATAATCACCATCACAATATTCATCATAATATTCATCATAATCATCATCATAATCATCATCATAATCATAATCTTAATCATCATCATAATCATCATCATAATCATCATCATAATCATCATCACAATCATCATCATAATCATCATCATAATCATCATCATAATCATCATCATAATCATCATAATAATATTCATCATAATCATCATCATAATAGTCATCATAATCATCATTATAATCATAATCTTAATCATCATCATAATCATCATCATAATCATCATCATAATCATCATCACAATCATCATCATAATCATCATCATAATCATCATCATAACCGTCATCATAATCATCATCATAATCATCATCATAATCTGGAGCATCACCATAATCATGATCATTATCATAATCGTCATCATAGTCATCATGATAATCATCATCATAATAACGAGCATAACCATCATCATAATCATTATCATAATCATCATCATAATCATCATCATAATCATCATCATAATCATCATCATAATCGTCATCATAATCATCATCATAATCATCATCATAATCATCATCATAATAGTCATCATAATCATTATCATAATCATCATCATAATCATCATCATAATCATCATCATAATCATCATCATAATATTCATCATAATCATCATCATAATAGTCATCATAATCATCATCATAATCATAATCTTAATCATCATCATAATCATCATCATAATCTCAATAATCATCATCACAATCATCATCATAATCATCATCATAATCATCATCATAATATTCATCATAATCATCATCATAATAGTCATCATAATCATCATCATAATCATCATCATAATCATCATCATAATCATCATCATAATCATCATCATAATCATCATCATAATCATTATCATAATCGTCATCATAGTCATCATGATAATCATCATCATAATCACGAGCATAACCATCATCATAATCATTATCATAATCGTCATCATAGTCATCATCATAATCATCATCATAATCATGAGCATAACCATCATCATAATCATTATCATAATCGACATCATAGTCATCGTCATAATAGTCATCATAATCATCATCTTAGTCATCATCATAATCATCATCATAATCATCATCATAATCATCATCATAATCATCATCATAATCATCATCATAATCATCATCATAATCATCATCATAATCATCATCATAATCATCATCATAATCGTCATCATAATCATCATCATAATCATCATCATAATCCTCATCATAATCATCATCATAATCATCATCATAATCATCATCATAATCATCATCATAATCATCATCATAATCATCATCATAATCAGCATCATAATCATCATCATAATCATCATCATAATGATCATCATAATCATCATCATAATCATCATCATAATCATCATCATAATCATCATCATAATCATCATCATAATCATCATCATAATTCATTATATAATCATAATCATAATCATAATCATAATCATCATCATAATCATCATCATAATCATCCTCATAATCATCATCATAATCATCATCATAATCATCATCGTCATAATCATCATCATAATCATCATCATAATCATCATCATAATCATCATCATAATCATCATCATAATAGTCATCATAATCATCATCATAATCATCATCATAATCATCATCATAATCATCATCATAATCATCATCATAATCATCATCATAATCATCATCATAATATTCATCATAATCATCATCATAATCATGAGCATAACCATCATCATCATCATTATCATAATCGTCATTATAGTCATCGTGATAATTATCATCATAATCATCATCATAATCACCATCACAATATTCATCATAATATTCATCATAATCATCATCATAATCATCATCATAATCATAATCTTAATCATCATCATAATCATCATCATAATCATCATCATAATCATAATCATAACCGTCATCATAATCATCATCAGAATTCCTCATCATAATCATGATCATAATCATCATCATAATCATGATCATAATCATGAGCATAATCATCATCATAATCATTATCATAATCGTCATCATATTAATCATCATAATCATCATCATAATAGTCATCATAATCATCATCATAATTCATTATATAATCATGAGCATAATCATCATCATAATCATCATCATAATCATCCTCATAATCATCATCATAATCATCATCGTCATAATCATCATCATAATCATCATCATAATCATCATCATAATCATCATCATAATCATCATCATAATAGTCATCATAATCATCATCATAATCATCATCATAATCATCATCATAATCATCATCATAATCATCATCATAATCATCATCATAATCATCATCATAACCGTCATCATAATCATCATCATAATCATCATCATAATCATCATCATAATCACCATCACAATATTCATCATAATATTCATCATAATCATCATCATAATCTGGAGCATCACCATCATCATGATCATTATCATAATCGTCATCATAGTCATCATCATAATCATAATCTTAATCATCATCATAATCATCATCATAATCATCATAATCATCATAATCATCATCACAATCATCATTATAATCATCATCATAATCATCATCATAATCATCATCATAATCATCATCATAATATTCATCATAATCATCATCATAATAGTCATCATAATCATCATCATAATCATAATCTTAATCATCATCATAATCATCATCATAATCATCATCATAATCATAATCTTAATCATCATCATAATCATCATCATAATCATCATCATAATCATAATCATAACCGTCATCATAATCATCATCAGAATTCCTCATCATAATCATGATCATAATCATCATCATAATCATGATCATAATCATGAGCATAATCATCATCATAATCATTATCATAATCGTCATCATATTAATCATCATAATCATCATCATAATAGTCATCATAATCATCATCATAATTCATTATATAATCATGAGCATAATCATCATCATAATCATAATCTTAATCATCATCATAATCATCATCATAATCATCATAATCATCATCACAATCATCATCATAATCATCATCATAATCATCATCATAATCATCATCATAATCATCATCATAATATTCATCATAATCATCATCATAATAGTCATCATAATCATCATCATAATCATAATCTTAATCATCATCATAATCATCATCATAATCATCATAATCATCATCACAATCATCATCATAATCATCATCATAATCATCATCATAATCATCATCATAATCATCATCATAATATTCATCATAATCATCATCATAATAGTCATCATAATCATCATCATAATCATAATCTTAATCATCATCATAATCATCATCATAATCATCATCATAATCATCATCATAATCATCATCATAATCATCATCATAATCGTCATCATAATCATCATCATAATCATCATCGTAATCATCATCATAATCATCATCATAATCATCATCATAATCATCATCATAATCATCATCATAATCATCATCATAATCATCATCATAATCATCATCATAATCAGCATCATAATCATCATCATAATCATCATCATAATGATCATCATAATCATCATCATAATCATCATCATAATCATCATCATAATCATCATCATAATCATCATCATCATTCATTATATAATCATAATCATAATCATAATCATAATCATCATCATAATCATCATCATAATCATCCTCATAATCATCATCATAATCATCATCATAATCATCATCGTCATAATCATCATCAGAATCATCATCATAATCATCATCATAATCATCATCATAATCATCATCATAATCATCAGCATAATCATCATCATAATCATCATCATAATCATGATCATAATCATGAGCATAATCATCGTCATAATCATTATCATAATCGTCATCATATTAATCATCATAATCATCATCATAACCGTCGTCATAATCATCATCATAATCATCATCATAATCATCATCATAATCAGCATCATAATCATCATCATTAGCATCATCATAATCATCATCATAATCATGAGCATAACCATCATCATAATCATTATCATAACCATCATCATAATCATTATCATAATCGTCATCATAGTCATCATCATAATCATAACCGTCGTCATAATCATCATCATAATCATCATCATAATCATCATCATAATCATCATCATAATCATCATCATAATCATCATCGTAATCATCATCATAATCATCATCATAATCATCATCATAATCATCATCATAATCATCATCATAATCATCATCATAATCATCATCATAATCAGCATCATAATCATCATCATAATCATCATCATAATGATCATCATAATCATCATCATAATCATCATCATAATCATCATCATAATCATCATCATAATCATCATCATAATTCATTATATAATCATAATCATAATCATAATCATAATCATCATCATAATCATCATCATAATCATCCTCATAATCATCATCATAATCATCATCATAATCATCATCGTCATAATCATCATCAGAATCATCATCATAATCATCATCATAATCATCATCATAATCATCATCATAATCATCATCATAATCATCATCATAATCATGATCATAATCATGAGCATAATCATCGTCATAATCATTATCATAATCGTCATCATATTAATCATCATAATCATCATCATAACCGTCGTCATAATCATCATCATAATCATCATCATAATCATCATCATAATCAGCATCATAATCATCATCATTAGCATCATCATAATCATCATCATAATCATGAGCATAACCATCATCATAATCATTATCATAACCATCATCATAATCATTATCATAATCGTCATCATAGTCATCATCATAATCATAACCGTCGTCATAATCATCATCATAATCATCATCATAATCATCATCATAATCATCATCATAATCATCATCATAATCATCATCATAATCATGATCATAATCATGAGCATAATCATCATCATAATCATTATCATAATCGTCATCATATTAATCATCATAATCATCATCATAACCGTCGTCATAATCATCATCATAATCATCATCATAATCATCATCATAATCAGCATCATAATCATCATCATTAGCATCATCATAATATTCATCATAATCATCATCATAATCATGAGCATAACCATCATCATAATCATCATCATAATCATCATCATAATCATCATCATAATCATCATCATGATCATCATCATAATCATCATCATGATCATCATCATAATCATCATCATAATCATCATCATAATCATCATCATAATCATCATCATAATCATCATCATAATCATCATCATAATCATCATCATAATCATCATCATAATCATAGTCCTCATCATAATCATCATCATAATCATCATCATAATGATCATCATAATCATCATCATAATCATCATCATAATCATCATCATAATCATCATCATAATCATCATCATAATATTCATCATAATCATCATCATAATATTCATCATAATCATCATCATAATCATGAGCATAACCATCATCATAATCATTATCATAATCGTCATCATAGTCATCATGATAATCATCATCATAATCATGAGCATAACCATCATCATAATCATTATCATAATCGTCATCATAGTCATCATGATAATCATCATCATAATCATGAGCATAACCATCATCATAATCATTATCATAATCGTCATCATAGTCATCATCATAATCATCATCATAATCATCATCATGATCATCATCATAATCATCATCATAATCATCATCATAATCATCATCATAATCATCATCATAATCATCATCATAATCATCATCATAATCATCATCATAACCATCATCATAATCATCATCATAATCATCATCATAATATTCATCATAATCATCATCATAATATTCATCATAATCATTATCATAATCATCATCATAATCATCATCATAATATTCATCATAATCATCATCATAATCATGAGCATAACCATCATCATAATCATTATCATAATCGTCATCATATTAATCATCATAATCATCATCATAATAGTCATCATAATCATCATCATAATTCATTATATAATCATGAGCATAATCATCATCATAATCATCATCATAATCATCATCATAATCATCATCATAATCGTCATCATAGTCATCGTCATAATAGTCATCATAATCATCATCTTAGTCATCATCATAATCATCATCATAATCATCACCATAATCACCATCATAATCATCATCATAATCATCATCATAATCACCATCACAATATTCGTCATAATCATCATCATAATCATCATCATAATCATTATCATAGTCATCATCATAATCATCATCATAAGCGTGAGCATAATCATCATCATAATCATCATCATAATCATCATCATAATCATCATCATATTCATCATCATAATCATCATCATAATCATCATCATAATCATCATCATAATCATCATCATAATCGTCATCATAATCATCATCATAATCATCATCATAATATTCATCATAATCATCATCATAATCACGAGCATAACCATCATCATAATCATTATCATAATCGTCATCATAGTCATCATCATAATCATCATCATAATCATGAGCATAACCATCATCATAATCATTATCATAATCGTCATCATAGTCATCGTCATAATCGTCATCATAATCATCATCTTAGTCATCATCATAATCATCATCATAATCATCACCATAATCACCATCATAATCATCATCATAATCATTATCATAATCATCATCATAATCATGATCATAATCATGAGCATAATCATCATCATAATCATTATCATAATCGTCATCATATTAATCATCATAATCATCATCATAATTCATTATATAATCATCATCATAATCATCATCATAATCATCATCATAACCGCCATCATAATCATCATCATAATCATCATCATAATCATCATCATAATCACCATCACAATATTCATCATAATCATCATCATAATCATCATCATAATCATTATCATAGTCATCATCATAATCATCATCATAATCACCATCACAATATTCATCATAATCATCATCATAATCATCATCATAATCATGGGCATAACCATCATCATAATCATTATCATAACCATCATCATAATCATTATCATAATCGTCATCATAGTCATCATCATAATCATAACCGTCGTCATAATCATCATCATAATCATCATCATAATCATTATCATAATCATCATCATAATCATCATCATAATCATCATCATAATCATCATCATAATCATCATCATAATCATGATCATAATCATGAGCATAATCATCATCATAATCATTATCATAATCGTCATCATATTAATCATCATAATCATCATCATAACCGTCGTCATAATCATCATCATAATCATCATCATAATCATCATCATAATCAGCATCATAATCATCATCATAATCATCATCATAATCATCATCATAATCATCATCATAATCATCATCATAATATTCATCATAATCATCATCATAATATTCATCATAATCATTATCATAATCATCATCATAATCATCATCATGATATTCATCATAATCATCATCATAATCATGAGCATAACCATCATCATAATCATTATCATAATCGTCATCATATTAATCATCATAATCATCATCATAATAGTCATCATAATCATCATCATAATTCATTATATAATCATGAGCATAATCATCATCATAATCATCATCATAATCATCATCATAATCATCATCATAATCATCATCATAATCATCATCATAATCATCATCATAATCATCATCGTCATAATCATCATCATAATCATCATCATAATCATCATCATAATCATCATCATAATCATCATCATAATCATCATCATAATCATCATCATAATCATCATCATAATCATCATCATAATCATCATCATAATCATCATCATAATCATCATCATAATATTCATCATAATCATCATCATAATCATGAGCATAACCATCATCATAATCATTATCATAATCGTCATCATAGTCATCATGATAATCATCATCATAATCATGAGCATAACCATCATCATAATCATTATCATAATCGTCATCATAGTCATCGTCATAATCGTCATCATAATCATCATCTTAGTCATCATCATAATCATCATCATAATCATCACCATAATCACCATCATAATCATCATCATAATCATCATCATAATAGTCATCATAATCATTATCATAATCATCATCATAATCATCATCATAATCATCATCATAATCATAATCATAACCGTCATCATAATCATCATCAGAATCATTATCATAATCGTCATCATATTAATCATCATAATCATCATCATAATAGTCATCATAATCATCATCATAATTCATTATATAATCATGAGCATAATCATCATCATAATCATCATCATAATCATCCTCATAATCATCATCATAATCATCATCGTCATAATCATCATCATAATCATCATCATAATC
The DNA here is from genome assembly GCA_947623535.1 of Coelioxys conoideus. Classification (NCBI taxonomy): domain Eukaryota; kingdom Metazoa; phylum Arthropoda; class Insecta; order Hymenoptera; family Megachilidae; genus Coelioxys; species Coelioxys conoideus. Next base: position 734,364 of record CANQJN010000031.1, on the reverse strand, counting down.
ATCATCATAATCATCATCATAATCATCATCATAATCATCATCATAATAGTCATCGTAATCATTATCATAATCATCATCATAATCATCATCATAATGATAATCATAACCGTCATCATAATCATCATCATAATCATCATCGTCATAATCATCATCATAATCATCAGCATAATCATGATCATAATCATGAGCATAATCATCATCATAATCATTATCATAATCGTCATCATATTAATCATCATAATCATCATCATAATCATGAGCATAACCATCATCATAATCATTATCATAATCGTCATCATAGTCATCATCATAATCGTCATAGTAATCATCATCATAATCATCATCATAATCATGATCATAATCATCATCATAATCATGATCATAATCATGAGCATAATCATCATCATAATAGTCATCATAATCATCATCATAATTCATTATATAATCATGAGCATAATCATCATCATAATCATCATCATAATCATCCCCATAATCATCATCATAATCATCATCGTCATAATCATCATCATAATCATCATCATAATCATCATCATAATCATCATCATAATCATCATCATAATCATCATCATAATAGTCATCATAATCATCATCATAATCATCATCATAATCATCATCATAATCATCATCATAATCATCATCATAATCATCATCATAATCATCATCATAATCATCATCATAATATTCATCATAATCATCATCATAATCATGAGCATAACCATCATCATCATCATTATCATAATCGTCATTATAGTCATCGTGATAATTATCATCATAATCATGAGCATAACCATCATCATAATCAGTATCATAATCGTCATCATAGTCATCGTCATAATCATCATCATAATCATCATCATAATCATAATCTTAATCATCATCATAATCATCATCATAATCATCATCATAATCATCATCACAATCATCATCATAATCATCATCATAATCATCATCATAATCATCATCATAATCATCATAATAATATTCATCATAATCATCATCATAATAGTCATCATAATCATCATTATAATCATAATCTTAATCATCATCATAATCATCATCATAATCATCATCATAATCATCATCATAATCATCATCATAATCATCATCATAATCATCATCATAATCTGGAGCATCACCATCATCACGATCATTATCATAATCGTCATCATAGTCATCATCATAATCATAATCTTAATCATCATCATAATCATCATCATAATCATCATAATCATCATCACAATCATCATCATAATCATCATGATAATCATCATCCTAATCATCATCATAATCATCATCATAATATTCATCATAATCGTCATCATAATAGTCATCATAATCATCATCATAATCATAATCTTAATCATCATCATAATCATCATCATAATCATCATAATCATCATCACAATCATCATCATAATCATCATCATAATCATCATCATAATATTCATCATAATCATCATAATAATATTCATCATAATCATCATCATAATAGTCATCATAATCATCATTATAATCATAATCTTAATCATCATCATAATCATCATCATAATCACCATCACAATATTCATCATAATATTCATCATAATCATCATCATAATCTGGAGCATCACCATCATCATGATCATTATCATAATCGTCATCATAGTCATCATCATAATCATAATCTTAATCATCATCATAATCATCATCATAATCATCATAATCATCATCACAATCATCATCATAATCATCATCATAATCATCATCATAATCATCATCATAATCATCATCATAATATTCATCATAATCGTCATCATAATAGTCATCATAATCATCATCATAATCATAATCTTAATCATCATCATAATCATCATCATAATCATCATAATCATCATCACAATCATCATCATAATCATCATCATAATCATCATCATAATATTCATCATAATCATCATCATAATAGTCATCATAATCATCATCATAATCATCATCATAATCATCATCATAATCATAGTCCTCATCATAATCATCATCATAATCATCATCATAATCATCATCATAATCATCATCATAATCATCATCATAATCATCATCATAATCATCATCATAATCATCATCATAATCATCATCATAATATTCATCATAATCATCATCATAATATTCATCATAATCATCATCATAATCATGAGCATAACCATCATCATAATCATTATCATAATCGTCATCATAGTCATCATGATAATCATCATCATAATCATGAGCATAACCATCATCATAATCATTATCATAATCGTCATCATAGTCATCATGATAATCATCATCATAATCATGAGCATAACCATCATCATAATCATTATCATAATCGTCATCATAGTCATCATCATAATCATCATCATAATCATCATCATGATCATCATCATAATCATCATCATAATCATCATCATAATCATCATCATAATCATCATCATAATCATCATCATAATCATCATCATAATCATCATCATAACCATCATCATAATCATCATCATAATCATCATCATAATATTCATCATAATCATCATCATAATATTCATCATAATCATTATCATAATCATCATCATAATCATCATCATAATATTCATCATAATCATCATCATAATCATGAGCATAACCATCATCATAATCATTATCATAATCGTCATCATATTAATCATCATAATCATCATCATAATAGTCATCATAATCATCATCATAATTCATTATATAATCATGAGCATAATCATCATCATAATCATCATCATAATCATCATCATAATCATCATCATAATCGTCATCATAGTCATCGTCATAATAGTCATCATAATCATCATCTTAGTCATCATCATAATCATCATCATAATCATCACCATAATCACCATCATAATCATCATCATAATCATCATCATAATCACCATCACAATATTCGTCATAATCATCATCATAATCATCATCATAAACATTATCATAGTCATCATCATAATCATCATCATAAGCGTGAGCATAATCATCATCATAATCATCATCATAATCATCATCATAATCATCATCATATTCATCATCATAATCATCATCATAATCATCATCATAATCATCATCATAATCATCATCATAATCGTCATCATAATCATCATCATAATCATCATCATAATCATCATCATAATATTCATCATAATCATCATCATAATCACGAGCATAACCATCATCATAATCATTATCATAATCGTCATCATAGTCATCATCATAATCATCATCATAATCATGAGCATAACCATCATCATAATCATTATCATAATCGTCATCATAGTCATCGTCATAATCGTCATCATAATCATCATCTTAGTCATCATCATAATCATCATCATAATCATCACCATAATCACCATCATAATCATCATCATAATCATTATCATAATCATCATCATAATCATGATCATAATCATGAGCATAATCATCATCATAATCATTATCATAATCGTCATCATATTAATCATCATAATCATCATCATAATTCATTATATAATCATCATCATAATCATCATCATAATCATCATCATAACCGCCATCATAATCATCATCATAATCATCATCATAATCATCATCATAATCACCATCACAATATTCATCATAATCATCATCATAATCATCATCATAATCATTATCATAGTCATCATCATAATCATCATCATAATCACCATCACAATATTCATCATAATCATCATCATAATCATCATCATAATAGTCATCATAATCATCATCATAATCATCATCATAATCATCATCATAATCAGCATCATAATCATCATCATTAACATCATCATAATATTCATCATAATCATCATCATAATCATGAGCATAACCATCATCATAATCATTATCATAATCGTCATCATAGTCATCGTCATAATCGTCATCATAATCATCATCTTAGTCATCATCATAATCGTCATCATAATCATCATCATAATTCATTATATAATCATCATCATAATCATCATCATAATCATGATCATAATCGTGAGCATAATTATCATCATAATCATTATCATAATCGTCATCATATTAATCATCATAATCATCATCATAACCGTCGTCATAATCATCATCATAATCATCATCATAATCATCATCATAATCAGCATCATAATCATCATCATTAGCATCATCATAATATTCATCATAATCATCATCATAATCATGAGCATAACCATCATCATAATCATTATCATAACCATCATCATAATCATTATCATAATCGTCATCATAGTCATCATCATAATCATAACCGTCGTCATAATCATCATCATAATCATCATCATAATCATTATCATAATCATCATCATAATCATCATCATAATCATCATCATAATCATCATCATAATCATCATCATAATCATGATCATAATCATGAGCATAATCATCATCATAATCATTATCATAATCGTCATCATATTAATCATCATAATCATCATCATAACCGTCGTCATAATCATCATCATAATCATCATCATAATCATCATCATAATCAGCATCATAATCATCATCATAATCATCATCATAATCATCATCATAATCATCATCATAATCATCATCATAATATTCATCATAATCATCATCATAATATTCATCATAATCATTATCATAATCATCATCATAATCATCATCATGATATTCATCATAATCATCATCATAATCATGAGCATAACCATCATCATAATCATTATCATAATCGTCATCATATTAATCATCATAATCATCATCATAATAGTCATCATAATCATCATCATAATTCATTATATAATCATGAGCATAATCATCATCATAATCATCATCATAATCATCATCATAATCATCATCATAATCATCATCATAATCATCATCATAATCATCATCATAATCATCATCGTCATAATCATCATCATAATCATCATCATAATCATCATCATAATCATCATCATAATCATCATCATAATCATCATCATAATCATCATCATAATCATCATCATAATCATCATCATAATCATCATCATAATCATCATCATAATCATCATCATAATCATCATCATAATATTCATCATAATCATCATCATAATCATGAGCATAACCATCATCATAATCATTATCATAATCGTCATCATAGTCATCATGATAATCATCATCATAATCATGAGCATAACCATCATCATAATCATTATCATAATCGTCATCATAGTCATCGTCATAATCGTCATCATAATCATCATCTTAGTCATCATCATAATCATCATCATAATCATCACCATAATCACCATCATAATCATCATCATAATCATCATCATAATAGTCATCATAATCATTATCATAATCATCATCATAATCATCATCATAATCATCATCATAATCATAATCATAACCGTCATCATAATCATCATCAGAATCATTATCATAATCGTCATCATATTAATCATCATAATCATCATCATAATAGTCATCATAATCATCATCATAATTCATTATATAATCATGAGCATAATCATCATCATAATCATCATCATAATCATCCTCATAATCATCCTCATAATCATCATCATAATCATCATCGTCATAATCATCATCATAATCATCATCATAATCATCATCATAATCATCATCATAATCATCATCATAATCATCATCATAATAGTCATCGTAATCATTATCATAATCATCATCATAATCATCATCATAATGATAATCATAACCGTCATCATAATCATCATCATAATCATCATCGTCATAATCATCATCATAATCATCAGCATAATCATGATCATAATCATGAGCATAATCATCATCATAATCATTATCATAATCGTCATCATATTAATCATCATAATCATCATCATAATCATGAGCATAACCATCATCATAATCATTATCATAATCGTCATCATAGTCATCATCATAATCGTCATAGTAATCATCATCATAATCATCATCATAATCATCATCATAATCATCATCATAATCATGATCATAATCATGAGCATAATCATCATCATAATAGTCATCATAATCATCATCATAATTCATTATATAATCATGAGCATAATCATCATCATAATCATCATCATAATCATCCTCATAATCATCATCATAATCATCATCGTCATAATCATCATCATAATCATCATCATAATCATCATCATAATCATCATCATAATCATCATCATAATCATCATCATAATAGTCATCATAATCATCATCATAATCATCATCATAATCATCATCATAATCATCATCATAATCATCATCATAATCATCATCATAATCATCATCATAATCATCATCATAATATTCATCATAATCATCATCATCATCATTATCATAATCGTCATTATAGTCATCGTGATAATTATCATCATAATCATGAGCATAACCATCATCATAATCATCATCATAATCATAATCTTAATCATCATCATAATCATCATCATAATCATCATCATAATCATCATCACAATCATCATCATAATCATCATCATAATCATCATCATAATCATCATCATAATCATCATAATAATATTCATCATAATCATCATCATAATAGTCATCATAATCATCATTATAATCATAATCTTAATCATCATCATAATCATCATCATAATCATCATCATAATCATCATCATAATCATCATCATAATCATCATCATAATCATCATCATAATCTGGAGCATCACCATCATCACGATCATTATCATAATCGTCATCATAGTCATCATCATAATCATAATCTTAATCATCATCATAATCATCATCATAATCATCATAATCATCATCACAATCATCATCATAATCATCATGATAATCATCATCATAATCATCATCATAATCATCATCATAATATTCATCATAATCGTCATCATAATAGTCATCATAATCATCATCATAATCATAATCTTAATCATCATCATAATCATCATCATAATCATCATAATCATCATCACAATCATCATCATAATCATCATCATAATCATCATCATAATATTCATCATAATCATCATAATAATATTCATCATAATCATCATCATAATAGTCATCATAATCATCATTATAATCATAATCTTAATCATCATCATAATCATCATCATAATCACCATCACAATATTCATCATAATATTCATCATAATCATCATCATAATCTGGAGCATCACCATCATCATGATCATTATCATAATCGTCATCATAGTCATCATCATAATCATAATCTTAATCATCATCATAATCATCATCATAATCATCATAATCATCATCACAATCATCATCATAATCATCATCATAATCATCATCATAATCATCATCATAATCATCATCATAATATTCATCATAATCGTCATCATAATAGTCATCATAATCATCATCATAATCATAATCTTAATCATCATCATAATCATCATCATAATCATCATAATCATCATCACAATCATCATCATAATCATCATCATAATCATCATCATAATATTCATCATAATCATCATCATAATAGTCATCATAATCATGATCATAATCATGAGCATAATCATCATCATAATCATTATCATAATCGTCATCATATTAATCATCATAATCATCATCATAACCGTCGTCATAATCATCATCATAATCATCATCATAATCATCATCATAATCAGCATCACTATCATCATCATTAGCATCATCATAATATTCATCATAATCATCATCATAATCATGAGCATAACCATCATCATAATCATTATCATAACCATCATCATAATCATTATCATAATCGTCATCATAGTCATCATCATAATCATAACCGTCGTCATAATCATCATCATAATCATCATCATAATCATTATCATAATCATCATCATAATCATCATCATAATCATCATCATAATCATCATCATAATCATCATCATAATCATGATCATAATCATGAGCATAATCATCATCATAATCATTATCATAATCGTCATCATATTAATCATCATAATCATCATCATAACCGTCGTCATAATCATCATCATAATCATCATCATAATCATCATCATAATCAGCATCATAATCATCATCATTAGCATCATCATAATATTCATCATAATCATCATCATAATCATGAGCATAACCATCATCATAATCATCATCATAATCATCATCATAATCATCATCATGATCATCATCATAATCATCATCATAATCATCATCATAATCATCATCATAATCATCATCATAATCATCATCATAATCATCATCATAATCATCATCATAATCATCATCATAATATTCATCATAATCATCATCATAATATTCATCATAATCATTATCATAATCATCATCATAATCATCATCATGATATTCATCATAATCATCATCATAATCATGAGCATAACCATCATCATAATCATTATCATAATCGTCATCATATTAATCATCATAATCATCATCATAATAGTCATCATAATCATCATCATAATTCATTATATAATCATGAGCATAATCATCATCATAATCATCATCATAATCATCATCATAATCATCATCATAATCATCATCATAATCATCATCATAATCATCATCATAATCATCATCATAATCATCATCGTCATAATCATCATCATAATCATCATCATAATCATCATCATAATCATCATCATAATCATCATCATAATCATCATCATAATCATCATCATAATCATCATCATAATCATCATCATAATCATCATCATAATCATCATCATAATCATCATCATAATCATCATCATAATATTCATCATAATCATCATCATAATCATGAGCATAACCATCATCATAATCATTATCATAATCGTCATCATAGTCATCATGATAATCATCATCATAATCATGAGCATAACCATCATCATAATCATTATCATAATCGTCATCATAGTCATCGTCATAATCGTCATCATAATCATCATCTTAGTCATCATCATAATCATCATCATAATCATCACCATAATCACCATCATAATCATCATCATAATCATCATCATAATAGTCATCATAATCATTATCATAATCATCATCATAATCATCATCATAATCATCATCATAATCATAATCATAACCGTCATCATAATCATCATCAGAATCATTATCATAATCGTCATCATATTAATCATCATAATCATCATCATAATAGTCATCATAATCATCATCATAATTCATTATATAATCATGAGCATAATCATCATCATAATCATCATCATAATCATCCTCATAATCATCATCATAATCATCATCGTCATAATCATCATCATAATCATCATCATAATCATCATCATAATCATCATCATAATCATCATCATAATCATCATCATAATAGTCATCGTAATCATTATCATAATCATCATCATAATCATCATCATAATGATAATCATAACCGTCATCATAATCATCATCATAATCATCATCCTCATAATCATCATCATAATCATCAGCATAATCATGATCATAATCATGAGCATAATCATCATCATAATCATTATCATAATCGTCATCATATTAATCATCATAATCATCATCATAATCATGAGCATAACCATCATCATAATCATTATCATAATCGTCATCATAGTCATCATCATAATCGTCATAGTAATCATCATCATAATCATCATCATAATCATGATCATAATCATCATCATAATCATGATCATAATCATGAGCATAATCATCATCATAATAGTCATCATAATCATCATCATAATTCATTATATAATCATGAGCATAATCATCATCATAATCATCATCATAATCATCCTCATAATCATCATCATAACCATCATCGTCATAATCATCATCATAATCATCATCATAATCATCATCATAATCATCATCATAATCATCATCATAATCATCATCATAATAGTCATCATAATCATCATCATAATCATCATCATAATCATCATCATAATCATCATCATAATCATCATCATAATCATCATCATAATCATCATCATAATCATCATCATAATATTCATCATAATCATCATCATAATCATGAGCATAACCATCATCATCATCATTATCATAATCGTCATTATAGTCATCGTGATAATTATCATCATAATCATGAGCATAACCATCATCATAATCAGTATCATAATCGTCATCATAGTCATCGTCATAATCATCATCATAATCATCATCATAATCATAATCTTAATCATCATCATAATCATCATCATAATCATCATCATAATCATCATCACAATCATCATCATAATCATCATCATAATCATCATCATAATCATCATCATAATCATCATCATAATCATCATAATAATATTCATCATAATCATCATCATAATAGTCATCATAATCATCATTATAATCATAATCTTAATCATCATCATAATCATCATCATAATCATCATCATAATCATCATCATAATCATCATCATAATCTGGAGCATCACCATCATCACGATCATTATCATAATCGTCATCATAGTCATCATCATAATCATAATCTTAATCATCATCATAATCATCATCATAATCATCATAATCATCATCACAATCATCATCATAATCATCATGATAATCATCATCATAATCATCATCATAATCATCATCATAATATTCATCATAATCGTCATCATAATAGTCATCATAATCATCATCATAATCATAATCTTAATCATCATCATAATCATCATCATAATCATCATAATCATCATCACAATCATCATCATAATCATCATCATAATCATCATCATAATATTCATCATAATCATCATAATAATATTCATCATAATCATCATCATAATAGTCATCATAATCATCATTATAATCATAATCTTAATCATCATCATAATCATCATCATAATCACCATCACAATATTCATCATAATATTCATCATAATCATCATCATAATCTGGAGCATCACCATCATCATGATCATTATCATAATCGTCATCATAGTCATCATCATAATCATAATCTTAATCATCATCATAATCATCATCATAATCATCATAATCATCATCACAATCATCATCATAATCATCATCATAATCATCATCATAATCATCATCATAATCATCATCATAATATTCATCATAATCGTCATCATAATAGTCATCATAATCATCATCATAATCATAATCTTAATCATCATCATAATCATCATCATAATCATCATAATCATCATCACAATCATCATCATAATCATCATCATAATCATCATCATAATATTCATCATAATCATCATCATAATAGTCATCATAATCATCATCATAATCATAATCTTAATCATCATCATAATCATCATCATAATCATCATCATAATCATCATCATAATCATCATCATAATCATCATCATAATCATTATCATAATCGTCATCATAGTCATCATGATAATCATCATCATAATCACGAGCATAACCATCATCATAATCATTATCATAATCGTCATCATAGTCATCATCATAATCATCATCATAATCATGAGCATAACCATCATCATAATCATTATCATAATCGTCATCATAGTCATCGTCATAATAGTCATCATAATCATCATCTTAGTCATCATCATAATCATCATCATAATCATCATCATAATCATCATCATAATCATCATCATAATCATCATCATAATCATCATCATAATCATCATCATAATCATCATCATAATCATCATCATAATCGTCATCATAATCATCATCATAATCATCATCATAATCATCATCATAATCATCATCATAATCATCATCATAATCATCATCATAATCATCATCATAATCATCAGCATAATCATCATCATAATCAGCATCATAATCATCATCATAATCATCATCATAATGATCATCATAATCATCATCATAATCATCATCATAATCATCATCATAATCATCATCATAATCATCATCATAATTCATTATATAATCATAATCATAATCATAATCATAATCATCATCATAATCATCATCATAATCATCCTCATAATCATCATCATAATCATCATCATAATCATCATCGTCATAATCATCATCAGAATCATCATCATAATCATCATCATAATCATCATCGTCATAATCATCATCATAATCATCATCATAATCATCATCATAATCATCATCATAATCATCATCATAATAGTCATCATAATCATCATCATAATCATCATCATAATCATCATCATAATCATCATCATAATCATCATCATAATCATCATCATAATCATTATCATAATCGTCATCATAATATTCATCATAATCATCATCATAATCATGAGCATAACCATCATCATCATCATTATCATAATCGTCATTATAGTCATCGTGATAATTATCATCATAATCATGAGCATAACCATCATCATAATCAGTATCATAATCGTCATCATAGTCATCGTCATAATAGTCATCATAATCATCATCTTAGTCATCATCATAATCATCATCATAATCATCATCATAATCATCATCATAATCATCATCATAATCATCATCATAATCATCATCATAATCATCATCATAATCATCATCATAATCATCATCATAATCGTCATCATAATCATCATCATAATCATCATCATAATCATCATCATAATCATCATCATAATCATCATCATAATCATCATCATAATCATCATCATAATCATCATCATAATCATCATCATAATCATCATCATATTAATCAACATAATCATCATCATAATAGTCATCATAATCATCATCATAATTCATTATATAATCATGAGCATAATCATCATCATAATCATCATCATAATCATCCTCATAATCATCATCATAATCATCATCGTCATAATCATCATCATAATCATCATCATAATCATCATCATAATCATCATCATAATCATCATCATAATAGTCATCATAATCATCATCATAATCATCATCATAATCATCATCATAATCATCATCATAATCATCATCATAATCATCATCATAATCATCATCATAATCATCATCATAATGTTCATCATAATCATCATCATAATCATGAGCATAACCATCATCATCATCATTATCATAATCGTCATTATAGTCATCGTGATAATTATCATCATAATCATGAGCATAACCATCATCATAATCAGTATTATAATCGTCATCATAGTCATCGTCATAATCATCATCATAATCATCATCATAATCACCATCACAATATTCATCATAATATTCATCATAATCATCATCATAATCATCATCATAATCATAATCTTAATCATCATCATAATCATCATCATAATCATCATCATAATCATCATCACAATCATCATCATAATCATCATCATAATCATCATCATAATCATCATCATAATAGTCATCATAATCATCATTATAATCATAATCTTAATCATCATCACAATCATCATCATAATCATCATCATAATCATCATCATAATCATCATCATAATCATCATCATAATCATCATCATAATATTCATCATAATCGTCATCATAATAGTCATCATAATCATCATCATAATCATAATCTTAATCATCATCATAATCATCATCATAATATTCATCATAATCATCATCATAATCAGCATCATAATCATCATCATTAGCATCATCATAATCATCATCATAATCATGAGCATAACCATCATCATAATCATTATCATAACCATCATCATAATCATTATCATAATCGTCATCATAGTCATCATCATTATCATAATCATCATCATAATCAGCATCATAATCATCATCATTAGCATCATCATAATATTCATCATAATCATCATCATAATCATGAGCATAACCATCATCATAATCATCATCATAATCATCATCATAATCATCATCATGATCATCATCATAATCATCATCATGATCATCATCATAATCATCATCATAATCATCATCATAATCATCATCATAATCATCATCATAATCATCATCATAATCATGAGCATAACCATCATCATAATCATTATCATAATCGTCATCATAGTCATCATCATAATCGTCATCATAATCATCATCATAATCATAATCATAACCGTCGTCATAATCATCATCATAATCATCATCATAATCATCATCATAATCATCATCATAATCATCATCATAATTCATTGTATAATCATAATCATAGTCCTCATCATAATCATCATCATAATCATCATCATAATCATCATCATAATCATAGTCCTCATCATAATCATCATCATAATCATCATCATAATCATCATCATAATCATCATCATAATCATCATCATAATCATCATCATAATATTCATCATAATCATCATCATAATATTCATCATAATCATCATCATAAGCATGAGCATAACCATCATCATAATATTCATCATAATCATCATCATAATCACGAGCATAACCATCATCATAATCATTATCATAATCGTCATCATAGTCATCATCATAAACATCATCATAATCATGAGCATAATCATAACCGTCGTCATAATCATCATCATAATATTCATCATAATCATCATCATAATATTCATCATAATCATTATCATAATCATCATCATAATCATCATCATAATATTCATCATAATCATCATCATAATCATGAGCATAACCATCATCATAATCATTATCATAATCGTCATCATATTAATCATCATAATCATCATCATAATAGTCATCATAATCATCATCATAATTCATTATATAATAATGAGCATAATCATCATCATAATCATCATCATAATCATCATCATAATCATCATCATAATCATCATCATAATCATCATCGTCATAATCATCATCATAATCATCATCATAATCATCATCATAATCATCATCATAATCATCATCATAATCATCATCATAATCATCATCATAATCATCATCATAATCATCATCATAATATTCATCATAATCATCATCATAATCATGAGCATAACCATCATCATAATCATTATCATAATCGTCATCATAGTCATCATGATAATCATCATCATAATCATGAGCATAACCATCATCATAATCATTATCATAATCGTCATCATAGTCATCGTCATAATCGTCATCATAATCATCATCTTAGTCATCATCATAATCATCATCATAATCATCACCATAATCACCATCATAATCATCATCATAATCATCATCATAATAGTCATCATAATCATTATCATAATCATCATCATAATCATCATCATAATCATCATCATAATCATAATCATAACCGTCATCATAATCATCATCAGAATCATTATCATAATCGTCATCATATTAATCATCATAATCATCATCATAATAGTCATCATAATCATCATCATAATTCATTATATAATCATGAGCATAATCATCATCATAATCATCAGCATAATCATCATCATAATCATCATCATAATCATCATCATAATCATCATCATATTCATCATCATAATCATCATCATAATCATCATCATAATCATCATCATAATCATCATCATAATCGTCATCATAATCATCATCATAATCATCATCATAATATTCATCATAATCATCATCATAATCACGAGCATAACCATCATCATAATCATTATCATAATCGTCATCATAGTCATCATCATAATGATCATCATAATCATGAGCATAATCATAACCGTCGTCATAATCATCATCATAATATTCATCATAATCATCATCATAATATTCATCATAATCATTATCATAATCATCATCATAATCATCATCATAATATTCATCATAATCATCATCATAATCATGAGCATAACCATCATCATAATCATGAGCATAACCATCATCATAATCATTATCATAATCGTCATCATATTAATCATCATAATCATCATCATAATAGTCATCATAATCATCATCATAATTCATTATATAATAATGAGCATAATCATCATCATAATCATCATCATAATCATCATCATAATCATCATCATAATCATCATCATTATCATCATCATAATCATCATCGTCATAATCATCATCATAATCATCATCATAATCATCATCATAATCATCATCATAATCATCATCATAATCATCATCATAATCATCATCATAATATTCATCATAATCATCATCATAATCATGAGCATAACCATCATCATAATCATTATCATAATCGTCATCATAGTCATCATGATAATCATCATCATAATCATGAGCATAACCATCATCATAATCATTATCATAATCGTCATCATAGTCATCGTCATAATCGTCATCATAATCATCATCTTAGTCATCATCATAATCATCATCATAATCATCACCATAATCACCATCATAATCATCATCATAATCATCATCATAATAGTCATCATAATCATTATCATAATCATCATCATAATCATCATCATAATCATCATCATAATCATAATCATAACCGTCATCATAATCATCATCAGAATCATTATCATAATCGTCATCATATTAATCATCATAATCATCATCATAATAGTCATCATAATCATCATCATAATTCATTATATAATCATGAGCATAATCATCATCATAATCATCATCATAATCATCCTCATAATCATCATCATAATCATCATCGTCATAATCATCATCATAATCATCATCATAATCATCATCATAATCATCATCATAATCATCATCATAATCATCATCATAATCATCATCATAATCATCATCATAATTCATTATATAATCATAATCATAATCATCATCATAATCATCATCGTAATCATCATCATAATCATCATCATAATCATCATCATAATCATCATCATGATCATCATCATAAGCATCATCATAATCATCATCATAATCATCATCATAATCATCATCATAATCATCATCATAATATTCATCATAATCATCATCATAATCACGAGCATAACCATCATCATAATCATTATCATAATCGTCATCATAGTCATCATCATAATCATCATCATAATCATGAGCATAACCATCATCATAATCATTATCATAATCGTCATCATAGTCATCGTCATAATCGTCATCATAATCATCATCTTAGTCATCATCATAATCATCATCATAATCATCACCATAATCACCATCATAATCATCATCATAATCATTATCATAATCATCATCATAATCATGATCATAATCATGAGCATAATCATCATCATAATCATTATCATAATCGTCATCATATTAATCATCATAATCATCATCATAATTCATTATATAATCATCATCATAATCATCATCATAATCATCATCATAACCGCCATCATAATCATCATCATAATCATCATCATAATCATCATCATAATCACCATCACAATATTCATCATAATCATCATCATAATCATCATCATAATCATTATCATAGTCATCATCATAATCATCATCATAATCACCATCACAATATTCATCATAATCATCATCATAATCATCATCATAATAGTCATCATAATCATCATCATAATCATCATCATAATCATCATCATAATCAGCATCATAATCATCATCATTAACATCATCATAATATTCATCATAATCATCATCATAATCATGAGCATAACCATCATCATAATCATTATCATAATCGTCATCATAGTCATCGTCATAATCGTCATCATAATCATCATCTTAGTCATCATCATAATCGTCATCATAATCATCATCATAATTCATTATATAATCATCATCATAATCATCATCATAATCATGATCATAATCATGAGCATAATTATCATCATAATCATTATCATAATCGTCATCATATTAATCATCATAATCATCATCATAACCGTCGTCATAATCATCATCATAATCATCATCATAATCATCATCATAATCAGCATCATAATCATCATCATTAGCATCATCATAATATTCATCATAATCATCATCATAATCATCATCATAATCATCATCATAATCATTATCATAATCATCATCATAATCATCATCATAATCATCATCATAATCATCATCATAATCATCATCATAATCATGATCATAATCATGAGCATAATCATCATCATAATCATTATCATAATCGTCATCATATTAATCATCATAATCATCATCATAACCGTCGTCATAATCATCATCATAATCATCATCATAATCATCATCATAATCAGCATCATAATCATCATCATTAGCATCATCATAATATTCATCATAATCATCATCATAATCATCATCATAATCATCATCATAATCAGCATCATAATCATCATCATTAGCATCATCATAATATTCATCATAATCATCATCATAATCATGAGCATAACCATCATCATAATCATCATCATAATCATCATCATAATCATCATCATGATCATCATCATAATCATCATCATAATCATCATCATAATCATCATCATAATCATCATCATAATCACCATCACAATATTCATCATAATCATCATCATAATCATCATCATAATCATTATCATAGTCATCATCATAATCATCATCATAATCACCATCACAATATTCATCATAATCATCATCATAATCATCATCATAATAGTCATCATAATCATCATCATAATCATCATCATAATCATCATCATAATCAGCATCATAATCATCATCATTAACATCATCATAATATTCATCATAATCATCATCATAATCATGAGCATAACCATCATCATAATCATTATCATAATCGTCATCATAGTCATCGTCATAATCGTCATCATAATCATCATCTTAGTCATCATCATAATCGTCATCATTAGCATCATCATAATATTCATCATAATCATCATCATAATCATCATCATAATCATCATCATAATCATCATCATAATCATCATCATAATCATCATCATAATATTCATCATAATCATCATCATAATCATGAGCATAACCATCATCATAATCATTATCATAATCGTCATCATAGTCATCATGATAATCATCATCATAATCATGAGCATAACCATCATCATAATCATTATCATAATCGTCATCATAGTCATCGTCATAATCGTCATCATAATCATCATCTTAGTCATCATCATAATCATCATCATAATCATCACCATAATCACCATCATAATCATCATCATAATCATCATCATAATAGTCATCATAATCATTATCATAATCATCATCATAATCATCATCATAATCATCATCATAATCATAATCATAACCGTCATCATAATCATCATCAGAATCATTATCATAATCGTCATCATATTAATCATCATAATCATCATCATAATAGTCATCATAATCATCATCATAATTCATTATATAATCATGAGCATAATCATCATCATAATCATCAGCATAATCATCATCATAATCATCATCATAATCATCATCATAATCATCATCATATTCATCATCATAATCATCATCATAATCATCATCATAATCATCATCATAATCATCATCATAATCGTCATCATAATCATCATCATAATCATCATCATAATATTCATCATAATCATCATCATAATCACGAGCATAACCATCATCATAATCATTATCATAATCGTCATCATAGTCATCATCATAATGATCATCATAATCATGAGCATAATCATAACCGTCGTCATAATCATCATCATAATATTCATCATAATCATCATCATAATATTCATCATAATCATTATCATAATCATCATCATAATCATCATCATAATATTCATCATAATCATCATCATAATCATGAGCATAACCATCATCATAATCATGAGCATAACCATCATCATAATCATTATCATAATCGTCATCATATTAATCATCATAATCATCATCATAATAGTCATCATAATCATCATCATAATTCATTATATAATAATGAGCATAATCATCATCATAATCATCATCATAATCATCATCATAATCATCATCATAATCATCATCATTATCATCATCATAATCATCATCGTCATAATCATCATCATAATCATCATCATAATCATCATCATAATCATCATCATAATCATCATCATAATCATCATCATAATCATCATCATAATATTCATCATAATCATCATCATAATCATGAGCATAACCATCATCATAATCATTATCATAATCGTCATCATAGTCATCATGATAATCATCATCATAATCATGAGCATAACCATCATCATAATCATTATCATAATCGTCATCATAGTCATCGTCATAATCGTCATCATAATCATCATCTTAGTCATCATCATAATCATCATCATAATCATCACCATAATCACCATCATAATCATCATCATAATCATCATCATAATAGTCATCATAATCATTATCATAATCATCATCATAATCATCATCATAATCATCATCATAATCATAATCATAACCGTCATCATAATCATCATCAGAATCATTATCATAATCGTCATCATATTAATCATCATAATCATCATCATAATAGTCATCATAATCATCATCATAATTCATTATATAATCATGAGCATAATCATCATCATAATCATCATCATAATCATCCTCATAATCATCATCATAATCATCATCGTCATAATCATCATCATAATCATCATCATAATCATCATCATAATCATCATCATAATCATCATCATAATCATCATCATAATCATCATCATAATCATCATCATAATTCATTATATAATCATAATCATAATCATCATCATAATCATCATCGTAATCATCATCATAATCATCATCATAATCATCATCATAATCATCATCATGATCATCATCATAAGCATCATCATAATCATCATCATAATCATCATCATAATCATCATCATAATCATCATCATAATATTCATCATAATCATCATCATAATCACGAGCATAACCATCATCATAATCATTATCATAATCGTCATCATAGTCATCATCATAATCATCATCATAATCATGAGCATAACCATCATCATAATCATTATCATAATCGTCATCATAGTCATCGTCATAATCGTCATCATAATCATCATCTTAGTCATCATCATAATCATCATCATAATCATCACCATAATCACCATCATAATCATCATCATAATCATTATCATAATCATCATCATAATCATGATCATAATCATGAGCATAATCATCATCATAATCATTATCATAATCGTCATCATATTAATCATCATAATCATCATCATAATTCATTATATAATCATCATCATAATCATCATCATAATCATCATCATAACCGCCATCATAATCATCATCATAATCATCATCATAATCATCATCATAATCACCATCACAATATTCATCATAATCATCATCATAATCATCATCATAATCATTATCATAGTCATCATCATAATCATCATCATAATCACCATCACAATATTCATCATAATCATCATCATAATCATCATCATAATAGTCATCATAATCATCATCATAATCATCATCATAATCATCATCATAATCAGCATCATAATCATCATCATTAACATCATCATAATATTCATCATAATCATCATCATAATCATGAGCATAACCATCATCATAATCATTATCATAATCGTCATCATAGTCATCGTCATAATCGTCATCATAATCATCATCTTAGTCATCATCATAATCGTCATCATAATCATCATCATAATTCATTATATAATCATCATCATAATCATCATCATAATCATGATCATAATCATGAGCATAATTATCATCATAATCATTATCATAATCGTCATCATATTAATCATCATAATCATCATCATAACCGTCGTCATAATCATCATCATAATCATCATCATAATCATCATCATAATCAGCATCATAATCATCATCATTAGCATCATCATAATATTCATCATAATCATCATCATAATCATCATCATAATCATCATCATAATCATTATCATAATCATCATCATAATCATCATCATAATCATCATCATAATCATCATCATAATCATCATCATAATCATGATCATAATCATGAGCATAATCATCATCATAATCATTATCATAATCGTCATCATATTAATCATCATAATCATCATCATAACCGTCGTCATAATCATCATCATAATCATCATCATAATCATCATCATAATCAGCATCATAATCATCATCATTAGCATCATCATAATATTCATCATAATCATCATCATAATCATCATCATAATCATCATCATAATCAGCATCATAATCATCATCATTAGCATCATCATAATATTCATCATAATCATCATCATAATCATGAGCATAACCATCATCATAATCATCATCATAATCATCATCATAATCATCATCATGATCATCATCATAATCATCATCATAATCATCATCATAATCATCATCATAATCATCATCATAATCACCATCACAATATTCATCATAATCATCATCATAATCATCATCATAATCATTATCATAGTCATCATCATAATCATCATCATAATCACCATCACAATATTCATCATAATCATCATCATAATCATCATCATAATAGTCATCATAATCATCATCATAATCATCATCATAATCATCATCATAATCAGCATCATAATCATCATCATTAACATCATCATAATATTCATCATAATCATCATCATAATCATGAGCATAACCATCATCATAATCATTATCATAATCGTCATCATAGTCATCGTCATAATCGTCATCATAATCATCATCTTAGTCATCATCATAATCGTCATCATAATCATCATCATAATTCATTATATAATCATCATCATAATCATCATCATAATCATGATCATAATCATGAGCATAATTATCATCATAATCATTATCATAATCGTCATCATATTAATCATCATAATCATCATCATAACCGTCGTCATAATCATCATCATAATCATCATCATAATCATCATCATAATCATGAGCATAACCATCATCATAATCATTATCATAACCATCATCATAATCATTATCATAATCGTCATCATAGTCATCATCATAATCATAACCGTCGTCATAATCATCACCATAATCATCATCATAATCATTATCATAATCATCATCATAATCATCATCATAATCATCATCATAATCATCATCATAATCATCATCATAATCATGATCATAATCATGAGCATAATCATCATCATAATCATTATCATAATCGTCATCATATTAATCATCATAATCATCATCATAACCGTCGTCATAATCATCATCATAATCATCATCATAATCATCATCATAATCAGCATCATAATCATCATCATTAGCATCATCATAATATTCATCATAATCATCATCATAATCATCATCATAATCAGCATCATAATCATCATCATTAGCATCATCATAATATTCATCATAATCATCATCATAATCATGAGCATAACCATCATCATAATCATCATCATAATCATCATCATAATCATCATCATAATCATCATCGTCATAACCATCATCATAATCATCATCATAATCATCATCATAATCATCATCATAATCATCATCATAATCATCATCATAATCATCATAATAATCATCATCATAATCATCATCATAATCATCATCATAATCATCATCATAATCATCATCATAACATTCATCATAATCATCATCATAATCATGAGCATAACCATCATCATAATCATTATCATAATCGTCATCATAGTCATCATGATAATCATCATCATAATCATGAGCATAACCATCATCATAATCATTATCATAATCGTCATCATAGTCATCGTCATAATCATCATCATAATCATCATCATAATCATCATCGTCATAACCATCATCATAATCATCATCATAATCATCATCATAATCATCATCATAATCATCATCATAATCATCATCATAATCATCATAATAATCATCATCATAATCATCATCATAATCATCATCATAATCATCATCATAATATTCATCATAATCATCATCATAATCATGAGCATAACCATCATCATAATCATTATCATAATCGTCATCATAGTCATCATGATAATCATCATCATAATCATGAGCATAACCATCATCATAATCATTATCATAATCGTCATCATAGTCATCGTCATAATCGTCATCATAATCATCATCTTAGTCATCATCATAATCATCATCATAATCATCACCATAATCACCATCATAATCATCATCATAATCATCATCATAATAGTCATCATAATCATTATCATAATCATCATCATAATCATCATCATAATCATCATCATAATCATAATCATAACCGTCATCATAATCATCATCAGAATCATTATCATAATCGTCATCATATTAATCATCATAATCATCATCATAATAGTCATCATAATCATCATCATAATTCATTATATAATCATGAGCATAATCATCATCATAATCATCATCATAATCATCCTCATAATCATCATCATAATCATCATCGTCATAATCATCATCATAATCATCATCATAATCATCATCATAATCATCATCATAATCATCATCATAATCATCATCATAATAGTCATCGTAATCATTATCATAATCATCATCATAATCATCATCATAATGATAATCATAACCGTCATCATAATCATCATCATAATCATCATCGTCATAATCATCATCATAATCATCAGCATAATCATGATCATAATCATGAGCATAATCATCATCATAATCATTATCATAATCGTCATCATATTAATCATCATAATCATCATCATAATCATGAGCATAACCATCATCATAATCATTATCATAATCGTCATCATAGTCATCATCATAATCATCATCATAATATTCATCATAATCATCATCATAATCATCATCATAATCATCATCATGATCATCATCATAAGCATCATCATAATCATCATCATAATCATCATCATAATCATCATCATAATCATCATCATAATATTCATCATAATCATCATCATAATCACGAGCATAACCATCATCATAATCATTATCATAATCGTCATCATAGTCATCATCATAATCATCATCATAATCATGAGCATAACCATCATCATAATCATTATCATAATCGTCATCATAGTCATCGTCATAATCGTCATCATAATCATCATCTTAGTCATCATCATAATCATCATCATAATCATCACCATAATCACCATCATAATCATCATCATAATCATTATCATAATCATCATCATAATCATGATCATAATCATGAGCATAATCATCATCATAATCATTATCATAATCGTCATCATATTAATCATCATAATCATCATCATAATTCATTATATAATCATCATCATAATCATCATCATAATCATCATCATAACCGTCATCATAATCATCATCATAATCATCATCATAATCATCATCATAATCACCATCACAATATTCAGCATAATCATCATCATAATCATCATCATAATCATTATCATAGTCATCATCATAATCATCATCATAATCACCATCACAATATTCATCATAATCATCATCATAATCATCATCATAATCATCATCGTCATAATCATCATCATAATCATCATCATAATCATCATCATAATCATCATCATAATCATCATCATAATCATCATCATAATCATCATCATAATCATCATCATAATCATCATCATAATCATCATCATAATATTCATCATAATCATCATCATAATATTCATCATAATCATCATCATAATCATGAGCATAACCATCATCATAATCATTATCATTATCGTCATCATAGTCATCATGATAATCATCATCATAATCATGAGCATAACCATCATCATAATCATTATCATAATCGTCATCATAGTCATCATGAT
Organism: Coelioxys conoideus; assembly: GCA_947623535.1. Taxonomy (NCBI): domain Eukaryota; kingdom Metazoa; phylum Arthropoda; class Insecta; order Hymenoptera; family Megachilidae; genus Coelioxys; species Coelioxys conoideus. The sequence continues at coordinate 708,757 of CANQJN010000031.1, read as the reverse complement.
AATCATCATCATAATCATGAGCATAACCATCATCATAATCATTATCATAATCGTCATCATAGTCATCATCATAATCATCATCATAATCATCATAATGATCATCATCATAATCATCATCATAATCATCATCATAATCATCATCATAATCATCATCATAATCATCATCATAATCATTATTATAATCGTCATCATAATCATCATCATTAACATCATCATAATATTCATCATAATCATCATCATAATCATCATCATAATCATCATCATAATTCATTATATAATCATAATCATAATCATCATCATAATCATCATCGTAATCATCATCATAATCATCATCATAATCATCATCATAATCATCATCATGATCATCATCATAAGCATCATCATAATCATCATCATAATCATCATCATAATCATCATCATAATCATCATCATAATATTCATCATAATCATCATCATAATCACGAGCATAACCATCATCATAATCACGAGCATAACCATCATCATAATCATTATCATAATCGTTATCATAGTCATCATCATAATCATCATCATAATCATGAGCATAACCATCATCATAATCATTATCATAATCGTCATCATAGTCATCGTCATAATCGTCATCATAATCATCATCTTAGTCATCATCATAATCATCATCATAATCATCACCATAATCACCATCATAATCATCATCATAATCATTATCATAATCATCATCATAATCATGATCATAATCATGAGCATAATCATCATCATAATCATTATCATAATCGTCATCATATTAATCATCATAATCATCATCATAATTCATTATATAATCATCATCATAATCATCATCATAATCATCATCATAACCGTCATCATAATCATCATCATAATCATCATCATAATCATCATCATAATCACCATCACAATATTCATCATAATCATCATCATAATCATCATCATAATCATTATCATAGTCATCATCATAATCATCATCATAATCACCATCACAATATTCATCATAATCATCATCATAATCATCATCATAATCATCATCATAATCATCATCATAATCATCATCATAATCATCATCATAATCATCATCGTCATAATCATCATCATAATCATCATCATAATCAACATCATAATCATCATCATAATCATGATCATAATCATGAGCATAATCATCATCATAATCATTATCATAATCGTCATCATATTAATCATCATAATTATCATCATAATAGTCATCATAATCATCATCATAATTCATTATATAATCATGAGCATAATCATCATCATAATCATCATCATAATCATCCTCATAATCATCATCATAATCATCATCGTCATAATCATCATCATAATCATCATCATAATCATCATCATAATCATCATCATAATCATGAGCATAACCATCATCATAATCATTATCATAATCGTCATCATAGTCATCGTCATAATCGTCATCATAATCATCATCTTAGTCATCATCATATTCGTCATCATAATCATCATCATAATTCATTATATAATCATAATCATAATCATCATCATAATCATCATCATAATCATCATCATAATCATCATCATAATCGTCATCATAATCATCATCATAATCAGCATCATAATCATCATCATAATCATCATCATAATGATCATCATAATCATTATCATAATCATCATCATAATCATCATCATAATCATCATCATAATCATCATCATAATTCATTATATAATCATAATCATAATCATAATCATAATCATCATCATAATCATCATCATATTCATCATCGTAATCATCATCATAATCATCATCATAATCATCATCATAATCATCATCATAATCATCATCATAATCATCATCATAATCATCATCATAATCATCATCATAATCATCATCATAATCATCATCATAATCATCATCATAATCATTATCATAATCATCATCATAATCATCATCATAATCATCATCATAATCATCATCATAATCATCATCATAATTCATTGTATAATCATAATCATAATCATCATCATAATCATCATCATAAACATCATCATAATCATCATCATAATCATCATCATAATCATCATCATAATCATCATCATAATCATCATCATCATCATCATCATAATCATCATCATAATCATCATCATAATCACCATCACAATATTCATCATAATCATCATCATAATCATCATCATAATCATTATCATAGTCATCATCATAATCATCATCATAATCACCATCACAATATTCATCATAATCATCATCATAATCATCATCATAATAGTCATCATAATCATCATCATAATCATCATCATAATCATCATCATAATCAGCATCATAATCATCATCATAATCAGCATCATAATCATCATCATTAACATCATCATAATATTCATCATAATCATCATCATAATCATGAGCATAACCATCATCATAATCATTATCATAATCGTCATCATAGTCATCGTCATAATCGTCATCATAATCATCATCTTAGTCATCATCATAATCGTCATCATAACCATCATCATAATTCATTATATAATCATAATCATAATCATCATCATAATCATCATCATAATCATCATCATAATCATCATCATAATCATCATCATAATCATCATCATAATCATCATCATAATCATCATCATAATCAGCATCATAATCATCATCATAATCATCATCATAATGATCATCATAATCATCATCATAATCATCATCATAATCATCATCATAATCATCATCATAATTCATTATATAATCATAATCATAATCATAATCATAATCACCATCATAATCATCATCATAATCATCATCATAATCATCATCATAATCATCATCATAATCATCATCGTCATAATCATCATCATAATCATCATCATAATCATCATCATAATCATCATCATAATCATGATCATAATCATGAGCATAATCATCATCATAATCATTATCATAAACGTCATCATATTAATCATCATAATCATCATCATAATAGTCATCATAATCATCATCATAATTCATTATATAATCATGAGCATAATCATCATCATAATCATCATCATAATCATCCTCATAATCATCATCATAATCATCATCGTCATAATCATCATCATAATCATCATCATAATCATCATCATAATCATCATCATAATCATCATCATAATCATCATAATAATCATCATCATAATCATGAGCATAACCATCATCATAATCATTATCATAATCGTCATCATAGTCATCATGATAATCATCATCATAATCATGAGCATAACCATCATCATAATCATTATCATAATCGTCATCATAGTCATCATCATAATCATCATCATAATCATCATCATGATCATCATCATAATCATCATCATAATCATCATCATAATCATCATCATAATCATCATCATAATCATCATCATAATCATTATCATAATCGTCATCATAATCATCATCATTAACATCATCATAATATTCATCATAATCATCATCATAATCATCATCATAATCATCATCATAATTCATTATATAATCATAATCATAATCATCATCATAATCATCATCGTAATCATCATCATAATCATCATCATAATCATCATCATAATCATCATCATGATCATCATCATAAGCATCATCATAATCATCATCGTAATCATCATCATAATCATCATCATAATCATCATCATAATCATCATCATGATCATCATCATAAGCATCATCATAATCATCATCATAATCATCATCATAATCATCATCATAATCATCATCATAATATTCATCATAATCATCATCATAATCACCATCACAATATTCATCATAATCATCATCATAATCATCATCATAATCATTATCATAGTCATCATCATAATCATCATCATAATCACCATCACAATATTCATCATAATCATCATCATAATCATCATCATAATAGTCATCATAATCATCATCATAATCATCATCATAATCATCATCATAATCAGCATCATAATCATCATCATAATCATCATCATAATATTCATCATAATCATCATCATAATATTCATCATAATCATCATCATAATCATGAGCATAACCATCATCATAATCATTATCATAATCGTCATCATAGTCATCATGATAATCATCATCATAATCATGAGCATAACCATCATCATAATCATTATCATAATCGTCATCATAGTCATCATCATAATCATCATCATAATCATCATCATGATCATCATCATAATCATCATCATAATCATCATCATAATCATCATCATAATCATCATCATAATCATCATCATAATCATTATCATAATCGTCATCATAATCATCATCATTAACATCATCATAATATTCATCATAATCATCATCATAATCATCATCATAATCATCATCATAATTCATTATATAATCATAATCATAATCATCATCATAATCATCATCGTAATCATCATCATAATCATCATCATAATCATCATCATAATCATCATCATGATCATCATCATAAGCATCATCATAATCATCATCATAATCATCATCATAATCATCATCATAATCATCATCATAATATTCATCATAATCATCATCATAATCACGAGCATAACCATCATCATAATCATTATCATAATCGTCATCATAGTCATCATCATAATCATCATCATAATCATGAGCATAACCATCATCATAATCATTATCATAATCGTCATCATAGTCATCGTCATAATCGTCATCATAATCATCATCTTAGTCATCATCATAATCATCATCATAATCATCACCATAATCACCATCATAATCATCATCATAATCATTATCATAATCATCATCATAATCATGATCATAATCATGAGCATAATCATCATCATAATCATTATCATAATCGTCATCATATTAATCATCATAATCATCATCATAATTCATTATATAATCATCATCATAATCATCATCATAATCATCATCATAACCGTCATCATAATCATCATCATAATCATCATCATAATCATCATCATAATCACCATCACAATATTCATCATAATCATCATCATAATCATCATCATAATCATTATCATAGTCATCATCATAATCATCATCATAATCACCATCACAATATTCATCATAATCATCATCATAATCATCATCATAATAGTCATCATAATCATCATCATAATCATCATCATAATCATCATCATAATCAGCATCATAATATTCATCATAATCATCATCATAATATTCATCATAATCATCATCATAATCATGAGCATAACCATCATCATAATCATTATCATTATCGTCATCATAGTCATCATGATAATCATCATCATAATCATGAGCATAACCATCATCATAATCATTATCATAATCGTCATCATAGTCATCATGATAATCATCATCATAATCATGAGCATAACCATCATCATAATCATTATCATAATCGTCATCATAGTCATCGTCATAATCATCATCATAATCATCATCATGATCATCATCATAATCATCATCATAATCATCATCATAATCATCATCATAATCATCATCATAATCATCATCATAATCATTATCATAATCGTCATCATAATCATCATCATTAACATCATCATAATATTCATCATAATCATCATCATAATCATCATCATAATCATCATCATAATTCATTATATAATCATAATCATAATCATCATCATAATCATCATCGTAATCATCATCATAATCATCATCATAATCATCATCATAATCATCATCATGATCATCATCATAAGCATCATCATAATCATCATCATAATCATCATCATAATCATCATCATAATCATCATCATAATATTCATCATAATCATCATCATAATCACGAGCATAACCATCATCATAATCATTATCATAATCGTCATCATAGTCATCATCATAATCATCATCATAATCATGAGCATAACCATCATCATAATCATTATCATAATCGTCATCATAGTCATCGTCATAATCGTCATCATAATCATCATCTTAGTCATCATCATAATCATCATCATAATTCATTATATAATCATAATCATAATCATCATCATAATCATCATCATAATCATCATCATAATCATCATCATAATCATTATCATAATCGTCATCATAATCATCATCATTAACATCATCATAATATTCATCATAATCATCATCATAATCATGAGCATAACCATCATCATAATCATTATCATAATCGTCATCATAGTCATCGTCATAATCGTCATCATAATCATCATCTTAGTCATCATCATAATCGTCATCATAATCATCATCATAATTCATTATATAATCATAATCATAATCATCATCATAATCATCATCATAATCATCATCATAATCATCATCATAATCATCATCATAATCGTCATCATAATCATCATCATAATCAGCATCATAATCATCATCATAATCATCATCATAATGGTCATCATAATCATTATCATTATCATCATCATAATCATCATCATAATCATCATCATAATCATCATCATAATTCATTATATAATCATAATCATAATCATAATCATAATCATCATCATAATCATCATCATATTCATCATCATAATCATCATCATAATCATCATCATAATCATCATCATAATCATCATCATAATATTCATGATAATCATCATCATAATATTCATCATAATCATCATCATAATCATGAGCATAACCATCATCATAATCATTATCATTATCGTCATCATAGTCATCATGATAATCATCATCATAATCATCATCATAATCATCATCATAGTCGTCATCATAATCATCATCATAATCATCATCATAATCATCATCATAATCATCATCATAATCATCATCATAATATTCATCATAATCATCATCATAATATTCATCATAATCATCATCATAATCATGAGCATAACCATCATCATAATCATTATCATTATCGTCATCATAGTCATCATGATAATCATCATCATAATCATGAGCATAACCATCATCATAATCATTATCATAATCGTCATCATAGTCATCATGATAATCATCATCATAATCATGAGCATAACCATCATCATAATCATTATCATAATCGTCATCATAGTCATCATCATAATCATCATCATAATCATCATCATGATCATCATCATAATCATCATCATAATCATCATCATAATCATCATCATAATCATCATCATAATCATCATCATAATCATTATCATAATCATCATCATAATCATCATCATTAACATCATCATAATATTCATCATAATCATCATCATAAGCATGAGCATAACCATCATCATAATCATTATCGTAATCGTCATCATAGTCATCGTCATAATCGTCATCATAATCATCATCTTAGTCATCATCATAATCGTCATCATAATCATCATCATAATTCATTATATAATCATAATCATAATCATCATCATAATCATCATCATAATCATCATCATAATCATCAACATAATCATCATCATAATCATCATCATAATCACCATCATAATCAGCATCATAATCATCATCATAATCATCATCATAATGATCATCATAATCATTATCATAATCATCATCATAATCATCATCATAATCATCATCATAATCATCATCATAATTCATTGTATAATCATAATCATAATCATCATCATAATCATCATCATAATCATCATCATAATCATCATCATAATCATCATCATAATCATCATCATAATCATCATCATAATCATCATCATAATCATCATCATAATCATCATCATAATATTGATCATAATCATCATCATAATATTCATCATAATCATCATCATAATCATGAGCATAACCATCATCATAATCATTATCATTATCGTCATCATAGTCATCATGATAATCATCATCATAATCATGAGCATAACCATCATCATAATCATTATCATAATCGTCATCATAGTCATCATGATAATCATCATCATAATCATGAGCATAACCATCATCATAATCATTATCATAATCGTCATCATAGTCATCGTCATAATCATCATCATAATCATCATCATGATCATCATCATAATCATCATCATAATCATCATCATAATCATCATCATAATCATCATCATAATCATCATCATAATCATTATCATAATCGTCATCATAATCATCATCATTAACATCATCATAATATTCATCATAATCATCATCATAATCATCATCATAATCATCATCATAATTCATTATATAATCATAATCATAATCATCATCATAATCATCATCGTAATCATCATCATAATCATCATCATAATCATCATCATAATCATCATCATGATCATCATCATAAGCATCATCATAATCATCATCATAATCATCATCATAATCATCATCATAATATTCATCATAATCATCATCATAATCACGAGCATAACCATCATCATAATCATTATCATAATCGTCATCATAGTCATCATCATAATCATCATCATAATCATGAGCATAACCATCATCATAATCATTATCATAATCGTCATCATAGTCATCGTCATAATCGTCATCATAATCATCATCTTAGTCATCATCATAATCATCATCATAATTCATTATATAATCATAATCATAATCATCATCATAATCATCATCATAATCATCATCATAATCATCATCATAATCATCATCATAATCATCATCATAATCATCATCATAATCATCATCATAATCATCATCATAATCATCATCATAATCATCATCATGATCATCATCATAAGCATCATCATAATCATCATCATAATCATCATCATAATCATCATCATAATCATCATCATAATATTCATCATAATCATCATCATAATCACGAGCATAACCATCATCATAATCATTATCATAATCGTCATCATAGTCATCATCATAATCATCATCATAATCATGAGCATAACCATCATCATAATCATTATCATAATCGTCATCATAGTCATCGTCATAATCGTCATCATAATCATCATCTTAGTCATCATCATAATCATCATCATAATCATCACCATAATCACCATCATAATCATCATCATAATCATTATCATAATCGTCATCATATTAATCATCATAATCATCATCATAATTCATTATATAATCATCATCATAATCATCATCATAATCATCATCATAACCGTCATCATAATCATCATCATAATCATCATCATAATCATCATCATAATCACCATCACAATATTCATCATAATCATCATCATAATCATCATCATAATCATTATCATAGTCATCATCATAATCATCATCATAATCACCATCACAATATTCATCATAATCATCATCATAATCATCATCATAATAGTCATCATAATCATCATCATAATCATCATCATAATCAACATCATAATCATCATCATAATCAGCATCATAATCATCATCATTAACATCATCATAATATTCATCATAATCATCATCATAATCATGAGCATAACCATCATCATAATCATTATCATAATCGTCATCATAGTCATCGTCATAATCGTCATCATAATCATCATCTTAGTCATCATCATAATGATCATCATAATCATCATCATAATCATCATCATAATCATCATCATAATCATCATCATAATTCACTATATAATCATAATCATAATCATAATCATAATCATCATCATAATCATCATCATAATCATCATCATAATCATTATCATAATCGTCATCATATTAATCATCATAATCATCATCATAATCATGAGCATAACCATCATCATAATCATTATCATAATCGTCATCATAGTCATCATCATAATCATCATCATAATATTCATCATAATCATGAGCATAACCATCATCATAATCATTATCATAATCGTCATCATTGTCATCATCATAATCGTCATCATAATCATCATCTTAGTCATCATCATAATCATCATCATAATCATGAGCATAATCATCATCATAATCATTATCATAATCGTCATCATATTAATCATCATAATCATCATCATAATATTCATCATAATCATCATCATAATATTCATCATAATCATCATCATAATCATGAGCATAACCATCATCATAATCATTATCATTATCGTCATCATAGTCATCATGATAATCATCATCATAATCATGAGCATAACCATCATCATAATCATTATCATAATCGTCATCATAGTCATCATGATAATCATCATCATAATCATGAACATAACCATCATCATAATCATTATCATAATCGTCATCATAGTCATCATCATAATCATCATCATAATCATCATCATGATCATCATCATAATCATCATCATAATCATCATCATAATCATCATCATAATCATCATCATAATCATCATCATAATCATTATCATAATCGTCATCATAATCATCATCATTAACATCATCATAATATTCATCATAATCATCATCATAATCATGAGCATAACCATCATCATAATCATTATCATAATCGTCATCATAGTCATCGTCATAATCGTCATCATAATCATCATCTTAGTCATCATCATAATCGTCATCATAATCATCATCATAATTCATTATATAATCATAATCATAATCATCATCATAATCATCATCATAATCATCATCATAATCATCATCATAATCATCATCATAATCGTCATCATAATCATCATCATAATCGTCATCATAATCATCATCATAATCATCATCATAATGATCATCATAATCATTATCATAATCATCATCATAATCATCATCATAATCATCATCATAATCATCATCATAATTCATTATATAATCATAATCATAATCATAATCATAATCATCATCATAATCATCATCATATTCATCATCATAATCATCATCATAATCATCATCATAATCATCATCATAATCATCATCATAATCATCATCATAATCATCATCATAATCATCATCATAATTCATTATATAATCATAATCATCATCATAATCATAATCATCATCATAATCATCATCATATTCATCATCATAATCATCATCATAATCATCATCATAATCATCATCATAATCATCATCATAATCATCATCATAATCATCATCATAATCATCATCATAATCATCATCATAATCATCATCATAATATTCATCATAATCATCATCATAATATTCATCATAATCATCATCATAATCATCATCATAATCATCATCATAATCATCATCATAATCATCATCATAATCATCATCATAATCATCATCATAATCATCATCATAATCATCATCATAATCATCATCATAATCATCATCATAATATTCATCATAATCATCATCATAATATTCATCATAATCATCATCATAATCATGAGCATAACCATCATCATAATCATTATCATTATCGTCATCATAGTCATCATGATAATCATCATCATAATCATGAGCATAACCATCATCATAATCATTATCATAATCGTCATCATAGTCATCATGATAATCATCATCATAATCATGAGCATAACCATCATCATAATCATTATCATAATCGTCATCATAGTCATCGTCATAATCATCATCATAATCATCATCATGATCATCATCATAATCATCATCATAATCATCATCATAATCATCATCATAATCATCATCATAATCATCATCATAATCATTATCATAATCGTCATCATAATCATCATCATTAACATCATCATAATATTCATCATAATCATCATCATAATCATCATCATAATCATCATCATAATTCATTATATAATCATAATCATAATCATCATCATAATCATCATCGTAATCATCATCATAATCATCATCATAATCATCATCATAATCATCATCATGATCATCATCATAAGCATCATCATAATCATCATCATAATCATCATCATAATCATCATCATAATCATCATCATAATATTCATCATAATCATCATCATAATCACGAGCATAACCATCATCATAATCATTATCATAATCGTCATCATAGTCATCATCATAATCATCATCATAATCATGAGCATAACCATCATCATAATCATTATCATAATCGTCATCATAGTCATCGTCATAATCGTCATCATAATCATCATCTTAGTCATCATCATAATCATCATCATAATTCATTATATAATCATAATCATAATCATCATCATAATCATCATCATAATCATCATCATAATCATCATCATAATCATTATCATAATCGTCATCATAATCATCATCATTAACATCATCATAATATTCATCATAATCATCATCATAATCATGAGCATAACCATCATCATAATCATTATCATAATCGTCATCATAGTCATCGTCATAATCGTCATCATAATCATCATCTTAGTCATCATCATAATCGTCATCATAATCATCATCATAATTCATTATATAATCATAATCATAATCATCATCATAATCATCATCATAATCATCATCATAATCATCATCATAATCATCATCATAATCGTCATCATAATCATCATCATAATCAGCATCATAATCATCATCATAATCATCATCATAATTCATTATATAATCATAATCATAATCATAATCATAATCATCATCATAATCATCATCATATTCATCATCATAATCATCATCATAATCATCATCATAATCATCATCATAATCATCATCATAATATTCATCATAATCATCATCATAATATTCATCATAATCATCATCATAATCATGAGCATAACCATCATCATAATCATTATCATTATCGTCATCATAGTCATCATGATAATCATCATCATAATCATCATCATAATCATCATCATAGTCATCATCATAATCATCATCATAATCATCATCATAATCATCATCATAATCATCATCATAATCATCATCATAATATTCATCATAATCATCATCATAATATTCATCATAATCATCATCATAATCATGAGCATAACCATCATCATAATCATTATCATTATCGTCATCATAGTCATCATGATAATCATCATCATAATCATGAGCATAACCATCATCATAATCATTATCATAATCGTCATCATAGTCATCATGATAATCATCATCATAATCATGAGCATAACCATCATCATAATCATTATCATAATCGTCATCATAGTCATCATCATAATCATCATCATAATCATCATCATGATCATCATCATAATCATCATCATAATCATCATCATAATCATCATCATAATCATCATCATAATCATCATCATAATCATTATCATAATCATCATCATAATCATCATCATTAACATCATCATAATATTCATCATAATCATCATCATAAGCATGAGCATAACCATCATCATAATCATTATCGTAATCGTCATCATAGTCATCGTCATAATCGTCATCATAATCATCATCTTAGTCATCATCATAATCGTCATCATAATCATCATCATAATTCATTATATAATCATAATCATAATCATCATCATAATCATCATCATAATCATCATCATAATCATCAACATAATCATCATCATAATCATCATCATAATCACCATCATAATCAGCATCATAATCATCATCATAATCATCATCATAATGATCATCATAATCATTATCATAATCATCATCATAATCATCATCATAATCATCATCATAATCATCATCATAATTCATTGTATAATCATAATCATAATCATCATCATAATCATCATCATAATCATCATCATAATCATCATCATAATCATCATCATAATCATCATCATAATCATCATCATAATCATCATCATAATCATCATCATAATCATCATCATAATATTGATCATAATCATCATCATAATATTCATCATAATCATCATCATAATCATGAGCATAACCATCATCATAATCATTATCATTATCGTCATCATAGTCATCATGATAATCATCATCATAATCATGAGCATAACCATCATCATAATCATTATCATAATCGTCATCATAGTCATCATGATAATCATCATCATAATCATGAGCATAACCATCATCATAATCATTATCATAATCGTCATCATAGTCATCGTCATAATCATCATCATAATCATCATCATGATCATCATCATAATCATCATCATAATCATCATCATAATCATCATCATAATCATCATCATAATCATCATCATAATCATTATCATAATCGTCATCATAATCATCATCATTAACATCATCATAATATTCATCATAATCATCATCATAATCATCATCATAATCATCATCATAATTCATTATATAATCATAATCATAATCATCATCATAATCATCATCGTAATCATCATCATAATCATCATCATAATCATCATCATAATCATCATCATGATCATCATCATAAGCATCATCATAATCATCATCATAATCATCATCATAATCATCATCATAATATTCATCATAATCATCATCATAATCACGAGCATAACCATCATCATAATCATTATCATAATCGTCATCATAGTCATCATCATAATCATCATCATAATCATGAGCATAACCATCATCATAATCATTATCATAATCGTCATCATAGTCATCGTCATAATCGTCATCATAATCATCATCTTAGTCATCATCATAATCATCATCATAATCATCACCATAATCACCATCATAATCATCATCATAATCATTATCATAATCTTCATCATAATCATGATCATAATCATGAGCATAATCATCATCATAATCATTATCATAATCGTCATCATATTAATCATCATAATCATCATCATAATTCATTATATAATCATCATCATAATCATCATCATAATCATCATCATAACCGTCATCATAATCATCATCATAATCATCATCATAATCATCATCATAATCACCATCACAATATTCATCATAATCATCATCATAATCATCATCATAATCATTATCATAGTCATCATCATAATCATCATCATAATCACCATCACAATATTCATCATAATCATCATCATAATCATCATCATAATAGTCATCATAATCATCATCATAATCATCATCATAATCATCATCATAATCATCATCATAATCAGCATCATAATCATCATCATTAACATCATCATAATATTCATCATAATCATCATCATAATCATGAGCATAACCATCATCATAATCATTATCATAATCGTCATCATAGTCATCGTCATAATCGTCATCATAATCATCATCTTAGTCATCATCATAATGATCATCATAATCATCATCATAATCATCATCATAATCATCATCATAATCATCATCATAATTCATTATATAATCATAATCATAATCATAATCATAATCATCATCATAATCATCATCATAATCATCATCATAATCATTATCATAATCGTCATCATATTAATCATCATAATCATCATCATAATCATGAGCATAACCATCATCATAATCATTATCATAATCGTCATCATAGTCATCATCATAATCATCATCATAATATTCATCATAATCATGAGCATAACCATCATCATAATCATTATCATAATCGTCATCATTGTCATCATCATAATCGTCATCATAATCATCATCTTAGTCATCATCATAATCATCATCATAATCATGAGCATAATCATCATCATAATCATTATCATAATCGTCATCATATTAATCATCATAATCATCATCATAATATTCATCATAATCATCATCATAATATTCATCATAATCATCATCATAATCATGAGCATAACCATCATCATAATCATTATCATTATCGTCATCATAGTCATCATGATAATCATCATCATAATCATGAGCATAACCATCATCATAATCATTATCATAATCGTCATCATAGTCATCATGATAATCATCATCATAATCATGAACATAACCATCATCATAATCATTATCATAATCGTCATCATAGTCATCATCATAATCATCATCATAATCATCATCATGATCATCATCATAATCATCATCATAATCATCATCATAATCATCATCATAATCATCATCATAATCATCATCATAATCATTATCATAATCGTCATCATAATCATCATCATTAACATCATCATAATATTCATCATAATCATCATCATAATCATGAGCATAACCATCATCATAATCATTATCATAATCGTCATCATAGTCATCGTCATAATCGTCATCATAATCATCATCTTAGTCATCATCATAATCGTCATCATAATCATCATCATAATTCATTATATAATCATAATCATAATCATCATCATAATCATCATCATAATCATCATCATAATCATCATCATAATCATCATCATAATCGTCATCATAATCATCATCATAATCAGCATCATAATCATCATCATAATCATCATCATAATGATCATCATAATCATTATCATAATCATCATCATAATCATCATCATAATCATCATCATAATCATCATCATAATTCATTATATAATCATAATCATAATCATAATCATAATCATCATCATAATCATCATCATATTCATCATCATAATCATCATCATAATCATCATCATAATCATCATCATAATCATCATCATAATCATCATCATAATCATCATCATAATCATCATCATAATTCATTATATAATCATAATCATCATCATAATCATAATCATCATCATAATCATCATCATATTCATCATCATAATCATCATCATAATCATCATCATAATCATCATCATAATCATCATCATAATCATCATCATAATCATCATCATAATCATCATCATAATCATCATCATAATCATCATCATAATATTCATCATAATCATCATCATAATATTCATCATAATCATCATCATAATCATGAGCATAACCATCATCATAATCATTATCATTATCGTCATCATAGTCATCATGATAATCATCATCATAATCATGAGCATAACCATCATCATAATCATTATCATAATCGTCATCATAGTCATCATGATAATCATCATCATAATCATGAGCATAACCATCATCATAATCATTATCATAATCGTCATCATAGTCATCATCATAATCATCATCATAATCATCATCATGATCATCATCATAATCATCATCATAATCATCATCATAATCATCATCATAATCATCATCATAATCATCATCATAATCATTATCATAATCGTCATCATAATCATCATCATTAACATCATCATAATATTCATCATAATCATCATCATAATCATGAGCATAACCATCATCATAATCATTATCATAATCGTCATCATAGTCATCGTCATAATCGTCATCATAATCATCATCTTAGTCATCATCATAATCGTCATCATAATCATCATCATAATTCATTATATAATCATAATCATAATCATCATCATAATCATCATCATAATCATCATCATAATCATCATCATAATCATCATCATAATCATCATCATAATCATCATCATAATCAGCATCATAATCATCATCATAATCATCATCATAATGATCATCATAATCATTATCATAATCATCATCATAATCATCATCATAATCATCATCATAATCATCATCATAATTCATTGTATAATCATAATCATAATCATAATCATAATCATCATCATAATCATCATCATAAACATCATCATAATCATCATCATAATCATCATCATAATCATCATCATAACCGTCATCATAATCATCATCATAATCATCATCATAATCATCATCATAATCACCATCACAATATTCATCATAATCATCATCATAATCATCATCATAATCATTATCATAGTCATCATCATAATCATCATCATAATCACCATCACAATATTCATCATAATCATCATCATAATCATCATCATAATAGTCATCATAATCATCATCATAATCATCATCATAATCATCATCATAATCAGCATCATAATCATCATCATTAACATCATCATAATATTCATCATAATCATCATCATAATCATGAGCATAACCATCATCATAATCATTATCATAATCGTCATCATAGTCATCGTCATAATCGTCATCATAATCATCATCTTAGTCATCATCATAATGATCATCATAATCATCATCATAATCATCATCATAATCATCATCATAATCATCATCATAATTCATTATATAATCATAATCATAATCATAATCATAATCATCATCATAATCATCATCATAATCATCATCATAATCATCATCATAATCATCATCATAATCATCATCATAATCATCATCGTCATAATCATCATCATAATCATCATCATAATCAACATCATAATCATCATCATAATCATGATCATAATCATGAGCATAATCATCATCATAATCATCATCATAATCATCATCATAATATTCATCATAATCATCATCATAATATTCATCATAATCATTATCATAATCATCATCATAATCATCATCATAATCATCATCATAATCATAATCATAACCGTCATCATAATCATCATCAGAATTCATCATCATAATCATGATCATAATCATCATCATAATCATCATCATAATCATGAGCATAATCATCATCATAATCATTATCATAATCGTCATCATATTAATCATCATAATCATCATCATAATAGTCATCATAATCATCATCATAATTCATTATATAATCATGAGCATAATCATCATCATAATCATCATCATAATTCATTATATAATCATGAGCATAATCATCATCATAATCATCATCATAATCATCATCATAATCATCATCATAATCATCATCATAATCATCATCGTCATAATCATCATCATAATCATCATCATAATCATCATCATAATCATCATCATAATCATCATCATAATCATCATCATAATATTCATCATAATCATCATCATAATATTCATCATAATCATCATCATAATCATGAGCATAACCATCATCATAATCATTATCATAATCGTCATCGTAGTCATCGTCATAATCGTCATCATAATCATCATCATAATCATCATCTTAGTCATCATCATAATCATCATCATAATCATCACCACAATCACCATCATAATCATCATCATAATCATCATCATAATAGTCATCATAATCATTATCATAATCATCATCATAATCATCATCATAATCATCATCATAATCATAATCATAACCGTCATCATAATCATCATCAGAATCATCCTCATAATCATCATCATAATCATCATCGTCATAATCATCATCATAATCATCATCATAATCATCATCATAATCATCATCATAATCATCATCATAATCATCATCATAATCATCATCATAATCATCATCATAATCATCATCATAATATTCATCATAATCATCATCATAATATTCATCATAATCATCATCATAATCATGAGCATAACCATCATCATAATCATTATCATTATCGTCATCATAGTCATCATGATAATCATCATCATAATCATGAGCATAACCATCATCATAATCATTATCATAATCGTCATCATAGTCATCATGATAATCATCATCATAATCATGAGCATAACCATCATCATAATCATTATCATAATCGTCATCATAGTCATCATCATAATCATCATCATAATCATCATCATGATCATCATCATAATCATCATCATAATCATCATCATAATCATCATCATAATCATCATCATAATCATCATCATAATCATTATCATAATCGTCATCATAATCATCATCATTAACATCATCATAATATTCATCATAATCATCATCATAATCATGAGCATAACCATCATCATAATCATTATCATAATCGTCATCATAGTCATCGTCATAATCGTCATCATAATCATCATCTTAGTCATCATCATAATCATCATCATAATCATCACCATAATCACCATCATAATCATCATCATAATCATTATCATAATCATCATCATAATCATGATCATAATCATGAGCATAATCATCATCATAATCATTATCATAATCGTCATCATATTAATCATCATAATCATCATCATAATTCATTATATAATCATCATCATAATCATCATCATAATCATCATCATAACCGTCATCATAATCATCATCATAATCATCATCATAATCATCATCATAATCACCATCACAATATTCATCATAATCATCATCATAATCATCATCATAATCATTATCATAGTCATCATCATAATCATCATCATAATCACCATCACAATATTCATCATAATCATCATCATAATCATCATCATAATAGTCATCATAATCATCATCATAATCATCATCATAATCATCATCATAATCAGCATCATAATCATCATCATTAACATCATCATAATATTCATCATAATCATCATCATAATCATGAGCATAACCATCATCATAATCATTATCATAATCGTCATCATAGTCATCGTCATAATCGTCATCATAATCATCATCTTAGTCATCATCATAATGATCATCATAATCATCATCATAAGCATCATCATAATCATCATCATAATCATCATCATAATTCATTATATAATCATAATCATAATCATAATCATAATCATCATCATAATCATCATCATAATCATCATCATAATCATCATCATAATCATCATCATAATCATCATCATAATCATCATCGTCATAATCATCATCATAATCATCATCATAATCAACATCATAATCATCATCATAATCATGATCATAATCATGAGCATAATCATCATCATAATCATTATCATAATCGTCATCATATTAATCATCATAATCATCATCATAATAGTCATCATAATCATCATCATAATTCATTATATAATCATGAGCATAATCATCATCATAATCATCATCATAATCATCCTCATAATCATCATCATAATCATCATCGTCATAATCATCATCATAATCATCATCATAATCATCATCATAATCATCATCATAATTCATTATATAATCATAATCATAATCATAATCATAATCATCATCATAATCATCATCATATTCATCATCATAATCATCATCATAATCATCATCATAATCATCATCATAATCATCATCATAATCATCATCATAATCATCATCATAATCATCATCATAATCATCATCATAATCATCATCATAATCATCATCATAATCATCATCATAATCATCATCATAATCATCATCATAATATTCATCATAATCGTCATCATAATATTCATCATAATCATCATCATAATCATGAGCATAACCATCATCATAATCATTATCATTATCGTCATCATAGTCATCATGATAATCATCATCATAATCATGGGCATAACCATCATCATAATCATTATCATAATCGTCATCATAGTCATCATGATAATCATCATCATAATCATGAGCATAACCATCATCATAATCATTATCATAATCGTCATCATAGTCATCATCATAATCATCGTCATAATCATCATCATAATCATCATCGTCATAATCATCATCATAATCATCATCATAATCATCATCATAATCATCATCATAATTCATTATATAATCATAATCATAATCATAATCATAATCATCATCATAATCATCATCATATTCATCATCATAATCATCATCATAATCATCATCATAATCATCATCATAATCATCATCATAATCATCATCATAATCATCATCATAATCATCATCATGATCATCATCATAATCATCATCATAATCATCATCATAATCATCATCATAATCATCATCATAATCATCATCATAATCATTATCATAATCGTCATCATAATCATCATCATTAACATCATCATAATATTCATCATAATCATCATCATAATCATGAGCATAACCATCATCATAATCATTATCATAATCGTCATCATAGTCATCGTCATAATCGTCATCATAATCATCATCTTAGTCATCATCATAATCGTCATCATAATCATCATCATAATTCATTATATAATCATAATCATAATCATCATCATAATCATCATCATAATCATCATCATAATCATCATCATAATCATCATCATAATCATCATCATAATCATCATCATAATCAGCATCATAATCATCATCATAATCGTCATCATAATGATCATCATAATCATTATCATAATCATCATCATAATCATCATCATAATCATCATCATAATCATCATCATAATTCATTGTATAATCATAATCATAATCATAATCATAATCATCATCATAATCATCATCATAAACATCATCATAATCATCATCATAATCATCATCATAATCATCAACATAATCATCATCATAATCATCATCATAATCATCATCATAATATTCATCATAATCATCATCATAATATTCATCATAATCATTATCATAATCATCATCATAATCATCATCATAATCATCATCATAATCATAATCATAACCGTCATCATAATCATCATCAGAATTCATCATCATAATCAACATCATAATCATCATCATAATCATGATCATAATCATGAGCATAATCATCATCATAATCATTATCATAATCGTCATCATATTAATCATCATAATCATCATCATAATAGTCATCATAATCATCATCATAATTCATTATATAATCATGAGCATAATCATCATCATAATCATCATCATAATCATCCTCATAATCATCATCATAATCATCATCGTCATAATCATCATCATAATCATCATCATAATCATCATCATAATCATCATCATAATTCATTATATAATCATAATCATAATCATAATCATAATCATCATCATAATCATCATCATATTCATCATCATAATCATCATCATAATCATCATCATAATCATCATCATAATCATCATCATAATCATCATCATAATCATCATCATAATCATCATCATAATCATCATCATAATCATCATCATAATCATCATCATAATCATCATCATAATCATCATCATAATATTCATCATAATCATCATCATAATCATGAGCATAACCATCATCATAATCATTATCATAATCGTCATCATAGTCATCATGATAATCATCATCATAATCATGAGCATAACCATCATCATAATCATTATCATAATCGTCATCATAGTCATCATCATAATCATCGTCATAATCATCATCATGATCATCATCATAATCATCATCATAATCATCATCATAATCATCATCATAATCATCATCATAATCATCATCATAATCATCATCATAATCATGAGCATAACCATCATCATAATCATTATCATAATCGTCATCATAGTCATCGTCATAATCGTCATCATAATCATCATCTTAGTCATCATCATAATCGTCATCATAATCATCATCATAATTCATTATATAATCATAATCATAATTCATTATATAATCATAATCATAATCATCATCATAATCATCATCATAATCATCATCATAATCATCATCATAATCATCATCATAATCATCATCATAATCATCATCATAATCAGCATCATAATCATCATCATAATCATCATCATAATGATCATCATAATCATTATCATAATCATCATCATAATCATCATCATAATCATCATCATAATCATCATCATAATTCATTGTATAATCATAATCATAATCATAATCATAATCATCATCATAATCATCATCATAAACATCATCATAATCATCATCATAATCATCATCATAATCATCAACATAATCATCATCATAATCATCATCATAATCATCATCATAATATTCATCATAATCATCATCATAATATTCATCATAATCATTATCATAATCATCATCATAATCATCATCATAATCATCATCATAATCATAATCATAACCGTCATCATAATCATCATCAGAATTCATCATCATAATCATGATCATAATCATCATCATAATCATCATCATAATCATGAGCATAATCATCATCATAATCATTATCATATTCGTCATCATATTAATCATCATAATCATCATCATAATAGTCATCATAATCATCATCATAATTCATTATATAATCATGAGCATAATCATCATCATAATCATCATCATAATTCATTATATAATCATGAGCATAATCATCATCATAATCATCATCATAATCATCATCATAATCATCATCATAATCATCATCGTCATAATCATCATCATAATCATCATCATAATCATCATCATAATCATCATCATAATCATCATCATAATCATCATCATAATTCATTATACAATCATCATCATAATCATAATCATAATCATCATCATAATCATCATCATAATCATCATCATAATCATCATCATAATCATCATCATAATCATCATCATAATCATCATCATAATCATCATCATAATCATCATCATAATCATCATCATAATCATCATCATAATCATCATCATAATCATCATCATAATCATCATCATAATCATCATCATAATCATCATCATAATATTCATCATAATCATCATCATAATCATGAGCATAACCATCATCATAATCATTATCATTATCGTCATCATAGTCATCATGATAATCATCATCATAATCATGAGCATAACCATCATCATAATCATTATCATAATCGTCATCATAGTCATCATGATAATCATCATCATAATCATGAGCATAACCATCATCATAATCATTATCATAATCGTCATCATAGTCATCATCATAATCATCATCATAATCATCATCATGATCATCATCATAATCATCATCATAATCATCATCATAATCATCATCATAATCATCATCATAATCATCATCATAATCATTATCATAATCGTCATCATAATCATCATCATTAACATCATCATAATATTCATCATAATCATCATCATAATCATGAGCATAACCATCATCATAATCGTCATCATAATCATCATCTTAGTCATCATCATAATCGTCATCATAATCATCATCATAATTCATTATATAATCATAATCATAATCATCATCATAATCATCATCATAATCATCATCATAATCATCATCATAATCATCATCATAATCATCATCATAATCATCATCATAATCAGCATCATAATCATCATCATAATCATCATCATAATGATCATCATAATCATTATCATAATCATCATCATAATCATCATCATAATCATCATCATAATCATCATCATAATTCATTATATAATCATAATCATAATCATAATCATAATCATCATCATAATCATCATCATAATCATCATCATAATCATCATCATAATCATCATCATAATCATCATCATAATCATCATCATAATCATCATCATAATCATCATCATAATCATCATCATAATCATGATCATAATCATGAGCATAATCATCATCATAATCATTATCATAATCGTCATCATATTAATCATCATAATCATCATCATAACCGTCGTCATAATCATCATCATAATCATCATCATAATCATCATCATAATCAGCATCATAATCATCATCATTAGCATCATCATAATATTCATCATAATCATCATCATAATCATGATCATAACCATCATCATAATCATTATCATAATCGTCATCATAGTCATCGTCATAATCGTCATCATAATCATCATCTTAGTCATCATCATAATCGTCATTATAATCATCATCATAATTCATTATATAATCATCATCATAATCATCATCATAATCATCATCATAATCATCATCATAATCATCATCATAATCATCATCATAATCATCATCATAATCATCATCATAATCATTATCATAATCATCATCATAATCATCATCATAATCATCATCATAATCAGCATCATAATCATCATCATAATCGTCATCATATTAATCATCATAATCATCATCATAACCGTCGTCATAATCATCATCATAATCATCATCATAATCATCATCATAATCAGCATCATAATCATCATCATTAGCATCATCATAATATTCATCATAATCATCATCATAATCATGAGCATAACCATCATCATAATCATTATCATAATCGTCATCATAGTCATCGTCATAATCGTCATCATAATCATCATCTTAGTCATCATCATAATCGTCATTATAATCATCATCATAATTCATTATATAATCATCATCATAATCATCATCATAATCATCATCATAATCATCATCATAATCATCATCATAATCATCATCATAATCATCATCATAATCATCATCATAATCATTATCATAATCATCATCATAATCATCATCATAATCATCATCATAATCAGCATCATAATCATCATCATAATCATCATCATAATGATCATCATAATCATTATCATAATCATCATCATAATCATCATCATAATCATCATCATAATCATCATCATAATCATCATCATAATTCATTATATAATCATCATCATAATCATAATCATAATCATCATCATAATCATCATCATAATCATCATCATAATCATCATCATAATCATCATCATAATCATCATCATAATCATCATCATAATCATCATCATAATCATCATCATAATCATCATCATAATCATCATCATAATCATCATCATAATCATCATCATAATCATCATCATAATATTCATCATAATCATCATCATAATCATGAGCATAACCATCATCATAATCATTATCATTATCGTCATCATAGTCATCATGATAATCATCATCATAATCATGAGCATAACCATCATCATAATCATTATCATAATCGTCATCATAGTCATCATGATAATCATCATCATAATCATGAGCATAACCATCATCATAATCATTATCATAATCGTCATCATAGTCATCATCATAATCATCATCATAATCATCATCATGATCATCATCATAATCATCATCATAATCATCATCATAATCATCATCATAATCATCATCATAATCATCATCATAATCATTATCATAATCGTCATCATAATCATCATCATTAACATCATCATAATATTCATCATAATCATCATCATAATCATGAGCATAACCATCATCATAATCGTCATCATAATCATCATCTTAGTCATCATCATAATCGTCATCATAATCATCATCATAATTCATTATATAATCATAATCATAATCATCATCATAATCATCAT
The DNA here is from genome assembly GCA_947623535.1 of Coelioxys conoideus. Taxonomy (NCBI): domain Eukaryota; kingdom Metazoa; phylum Arthropoda; class Insecta; order Hymenoptera; family Megachilidae; genus Coelioxys; species Coelioxys conoideus. The sequence goes on along the minus strand of CANQJN010000031.1, from coordinate 682,093 downwards.
CATAATCATCATCATAATCATCATCATAATCATCATCATAATCATCATCATAATCATCATCATAATCATCATCATAATCATCATCATAATTCATTATATAATCATAATCATAATCATAATCATAATCATCATCATAATCATCATCATAATAATCATCATAATCATCATCATAATCATCATCATAATCATCATCATAATCATCATCATAATCATCATCATAATCATCATCATAATCATCATCATAATCATGATCATAATCATGAGCATAATCATCATCATAATCATTATCATAATCGTCATCATATTAATCATCATAATCATCATCATAACCGTCGTCATAATCATCATCATAATCATCATCATAATCATCATCATAATCAGCATCATAATCATCATCATTAGCATCATCATAATATTCATCATAATCATCATCATAATCATGAGCATAACCATCATCACAATCATTATCATAACCATCATCATAATCATTATCATAATCGTCATCATAGTCATCATCATAATCATAACCGTCGTCATAATCATCATCATAATCATCATCATAATCATCATCATAATCATCATCATAATCATCATCATAATCATCATCATAATCATCATCATAATCATCATCATAATCATCATCATAATCATCATCATAATCATCATCATAATCATGAGCATAATCATCATCATAATCATTATCATAATCGTCAGCATATTAATCATCATAATCATCATCATAACCGTCGTCATAATCATCATCATAATCATCATCATAATCATCATCATAATCAGCATCATAATCATCATCATAATCATCATCATAATTCATTATATAATCATAATCATAATCATCATCATAATTCATTATATAATCATAATCATAATCATAATCATAATCATCATCATAATCATCATCATAATCATCATCATAATCATCATCATAATCATTATCATAATCGTCATCATAATCATCATCATTAACATCATCATAATATTCATCATAATCATCATCATAATCATGAGCATAACCATCATCATAATCATTATCATAATCGTCATCATAGTCATCGTCATAATCGTCATCATAATCATCATCTTAGTCATCATCATAATCGTCATCATAATCATCATCATAATTCATTATATAATCATAATCATAATCATCATCATAATCATCATCATAATCATCATCATAATCATCATCATAATCATCATCATAATCATCATCATAATCATCATCATAATCAGCATCATAATCATCATCATAATCATCATCATAATGATCATCATAATCATTATCATAATCATCATCATAATCATTATCATAATCGTCATCATAATCATCATCATTAACATCATCATAATATTCATCATAATCATCATCATAATCATGAGCATAACCATCATCATAATCATTATCATAATCGTCATCATAGTCATCGTCATAATCGTCATCATAATCATCATCTTAGTCATCATCATAATCGTCATCATAATCATCATCATAATTCATTATATAATCATAATCATAATCATCATCATAATCATAATCATAATCATCATCATAATCATCATCATAATCATCATCATAATCATCATCATAATCATCATCATAATCATCATCATAATCATCATCATAATCATCATCATAATCATCATCATAATCATGATCATAATCATGAGCATAATCATCATCATAATCATTATCATAATCGTCATCATATTAATCATCATAATCATCATCATAACCGTCGTCATAATCATCATCATAATCATCATCATAATCATCATCATAATCAGCATCATAATCATCATCATTAGCATCATCATAATATTCATCATAATCATCATCATAATCATGAGCATAACCATCATCACAATCATTATCATAACCATCATCATAATCATCATCATAATCGTCATCATAGTCATCATCATAATCATAACCGTCGTCATAATCATCATCATAATCATCATCATAATCATCATCATAATCATCATCATAATCATCATCATAATCATCATCATAATCATCATCATAATCATGAGCATAATCATCATCATAATCATTATCATAATCGTCAACATATTAATCATCATAATCATCATCATAACCGTCGTCATAATCATCATCATAATCATCATCATAATCATCATCATAATCAGCATCATAATCATCATCATTAGCATCATCATAATATTCATCATAATCATCATCATAATCATGAGCATAACCATCATCATAATCATCATCATAATCATCATCATAATCATCATCATGATCATCATCATAATCATCATCATGATCATCATCATAATCATCATCATAATCATCATCATAATCATCATCATAATCATCATCATAATCATCATCATAATCATGAGCATAACCATCATCATAATCATTATCATAATCGTCATCATAGTCATCATCATAATCGTCATCATAATCATCATCATAATTCATTGTATAATCATAATCATCATCATAATTCATTGTATAATCATAATCATAGTCATCATCATAATCATCATCATAATCATCATCATAATCATCATCATAATCATCATCATAATCATCATCATAATCATCATCATAATCATCATCATAATCATCATCATAATCATCATCATAATCATCATCATAATCATCATCATAATATTCATCATAATCATCATCATAATATTCATCATAATCATCATCATAATCATGAGCATAACCATCATCATAATCATTATCATAATCGTCATCATAGTCATCATGATAATCATCATCATAATCATGAGCATAACCATCATCATAATCATTATCATAATCGTCATCATAGTCATCATCATAATCATCATCATAATCATCATCATAATCATCATCATAATCATCATCATAATCATCATCATAATCATCATCATAATCATCATCATAATCATCATCATAATCATCATCATAATCATCATCATAATATTCATCATAATCATCATCATAATATTCATCATAATCATTATCATAATCATCATCATAATCATTATCATAATCGTCATCATAATCATCATCATTAACATCATCATAATATTCATCATAATCATCATCATAATCATGAGCATAACCATCATCATAATCATTATCATAATCGTCATCATAGTCATCGTCATAATCGTCATCATAATCATCATCTTAGTCATCATCATAATCGTCATCATAATCATCATCATAATTCATTATATAATCATAATCATAATCATCATCATAATCATCATCATAATCATCATCATAATCATCATCATAATCATCATCATAATCGTCATCATAATCATCATCATAATCAGCATCATAATCATCATCATAATCATCATCATAATGATCATCATAATCATTATCATAATCATCATCATAATCATCATCATAATCATCATCATAATCATCATCATAATTCATTATATAATCATAATCATAATCATAATCATAATCATCATCATAATCATCATCATATTCATCATCATAATCATCATCATAATCATCATCATAATCATCATCATAATCATCATCATAATCATCATCATAATCATCATCATAATTCATTATATAATCATAATCATCATCATAATCATAATCATCATCATAATCATCATCATATTCATCATCATAATCATCATCATAATCATCATCATAATCATCATCATAATCATCATCATAATCATCATCATAATCATCATCATAATCATCATCATAATCATCATCATAATCATCATCATAATATTCATCATAATCATCATCATAATATTCATCATAATCATCATCATAATCATGAGCATAACCATCATCATAATCATTATCATTATCGTCATCATAGTCATCATGATAATCATCATCATAATCATGAGCATAACCATCATCATAATCATTATCATAATCGTCATCATAGTCATCATGATAATCATCATCATAATCATGAGCATAACCATCATCATAATCATTATCATAATCGTCATCATAGTCATCATCATAATCATCATCATAATCATCATCATGATCATCATCATAATCATCATCATAATCATCATCATAATCATCATCATAATCATCATCATAATCATCATCATAATCATTATCATAATCGTCATCATAATCATCATCATTAACATCATCATAATATTCATCATAATCATCATCATAATCATGAGCATAACCATCATCATAATCATTATCATAATCGTCATCATAGTCATCGTCATAATCGTCATCATAATCATCATCTTAGTCATCATCATAATCGTCATCATAATCATCATCATAATTCATTATATAATCATAATCATAATCATCATCATAATCATCATCATAATCATCATCATAATCATCATCATAATCATCATCATAATCATCATCATAATCATCATCATAATCAGCATCATAATCATCATCATAATCATCATCATAATGATCATCATAATCATTATCATAATCATCATCATAATCATCATCATAATCATCATCATAATCATCATCATAATTCATTGTATAATCATAATCATAATCATAATCATAATCATAATCATCATCATAATCATCATCATAAACATCATCATAATCATCATCATAATCATCATCATAATCATCATCATAACCGTCATCATAATCATCATCATAATCATCATCATAATCATCATCATAATCACCATCACAATATTCATCATAATCATCATCATAATCATCATCATAATCATTATCATAGTCATCATCATAATCATCATCATAATCACCATCACAATATTCATCATAATCATCATCATAATCATCATCATAATAGTCATCATAATCATCATCATAATCATCATCATAATCATCATCATAATCAGCATCATAATCATCATCATTAACATCATCATAATATTCATCATAATCATCATCATAATCATGAGCATAACCATCATCATAATCATTATCATAATCGTCATCATAGTCATCGTCATAATCGTCATCATAATCATCATCTTAGTCATCATCATAATGATCATCATAATCATCATCATAATCATCATCATAATCATCATCATAATCATCATCATAATTCATTATATAATCATAATCATAATCATAATCATAATCATCATCATAATCATCATCATAATCATCATCATAATCATCATCATAATCATCATCATAATCATCATCATAATCATCATCGTCATAATCATCATCATAATCATCATCATAATCAACATCATAATCATCATCATAATCATGATCATAATCATGAGCATAATCATCATCATAATCATCATCATAATCATCATCATAATATTCATCATAATCATCATCATAATATTCATCATAATCATTATCATAATCATCATCATAATCATCATCATAATCATCATCATAATCATAATCATAACCGTCATCATAATCATCATCAGAATTCATCATCATAATCATGATCATAATCATCATCATAATCATCATCATAATCATGAGCATAATCATCATCATAATCATTATCATAATCGTCATCATATTAATCATCATAATCATCATCATAATAGTCATCATAATCATCATCATAATTCATTATATAATCATGAGCATAATCATCATCATAATCATCATCATAATTCATTATATAATCATGAGCATAATCATCATCATAATCATCATCATAATCATCATCATAATCATCATCATAATCATCATCATAATCATCATCGTCATAATCATCATCATAATCATCATCATAATCATCATCATAATCATCATCATAATCATCATCATAATCATCATCATAATATTCATCATAATCATCATCATAATATTCATCATCATAATATTCATCATAATCATCATCATAATCATGAGCATAACCATCATCATAATCATTATCATAATCGTCATCGTAGTCATCGTCATAATCGTCATCATAATCATCATCTTAGTCATCATCATAATCATCATCATAATCATCACCACAATCACCATCATAATCATCATCATAATCATCATCATAATAGTCATCATAATCATTATCATAATCATCATCATAATCATCATCATAATCATCATCATAATCATAATCATAACCGTCATCATAATCATCATCATAATCATCATCATAATATTCATCATAATCATCATCATAATATTCATCATAATCATTATCATAATCATCATCATAATCATCATCATAATCATCATCATAATCATAATCATAACCGTCATCATAATCATCATCAGAATTCATCATCATAATCATGAGCATAATCATCATCATAATCATTATCATAATCGTCATCATATTAATCATCATAATCATCATCATAATAGTCATCATAATCATCATCATAATTCATTATATAATCATGAGCATAATCATCATCATAATCATCATCATAATTCATTATATAATCATGAGCATAATCATCATCATAATCATCATCATAATCATCATCATAATCATCATCATAATCATCATCATAATCATCATCGTCATAATCATCATCATAATCATCATCATAATCATCATCATAATCATCATCATAATCATCATCATAATATTCATCATAATCATCATCATAATATTCATCATCATAATCATCATCATAATCATCATCATAATCATCATCATAATCATCATCATAATCATCATCATAATCATGAGCATAATCATCATCATAATCATTATCATAATCGTCAACATATTAATCATCATAATCATCATCATAACCGTCGTCATAATCATCATCATAATCATCATCATAATCATCATCATAATCAGCATCATAATCATCATCATTAGCATCATCATAATATTCATCATAATCATCATCATAATCATGAGCATAACCATCATCATAATCATCATCATAATCATCATCATAATCATCATCATGATCATCATCATAATCATCATCATGATCATCATCATAATCATCATCATAATCATCATCATAATCATCATCATAATCATCATCATAATCATCATCATAATCATGAGCATAACCATCATCATAATCATTATCATAATCGTCATCATAGTCATCATCATAATCGTCATCATAATCATCATCATAATTCATTGTATAATCATAATCATCATCATAATTCATTGTATAATCATAATCATAGTCATCATCATAATCATCATCATAATCATCATCATAATCATCATCATAATCATCATCATAATCATCATCATAATCATCATCATAATCATCATCATAATCATCATCATAATCATCATCATAATCATCATCATAATCATCATCATAATATTCATCATAATCATCATCATAATATTCATCATAATCATCATCATAATCATGAGCATAACCATCATCATAATCATTATCATAATCGTCATCATAGTCATCATGATAATCATCATCATAATCATGAGCATAACCATCATCATAATCATTATCATAATCGTCATCATAGTCATCATCATAATCATCATCATAATCATCATCATAATCATCATCATAATCATCATCATAATCATCATCATAATCATCATCATAATCATCATCATAATCATCATCATAATCATCATCATAATCATCATCATAATATTCATCATAATCATCATCATAATATTCATCATAATCATTATCATAATCATCATCATAATCATTATCATAATCGTCATCATAATCATCATCATTAACATCATCATAATATTCATCATAATCATCATCATAATCATGAGCATAACCATCATCATAATCATTATCATAATCGTCATCATAGTCATCGTCATAATCGTCATCATAATCATCATCTTAGTCATCATCATAATCGTCATCATAATCATCATCATAATTCATTATATAATCATAATCATAATCATCATCATAATCATCATCATAATCATCATCATAATCATCATCATAATCATCATCATAATCGTCATCATAATCATCATCATAATCAGCATCATAATCATCATCATAATCATCATCATAATGATCATCATAATCATTATCATAATCATCATCATAATCATCATCATAATCATCATCATAATCATCATCATAATTCATTATATAATCATAATCATAATCATAATCATAATCATCATCATAATCATCATCATATTCATCATCATAATCATCATCATAATCATCATCATAATCATCATCATAATCATCATCATAATCATCATCATAATCATCATCATAATCATCATCATAATTCATTATATAATCATAATCATCATCATAATCATAATCATCATCATAATCATCATCATATTCATCATCATAATCATCATCATAATCATCATCATAATCATCATCATAATCATCATCATAATCATCATCATAATCATCATCATAATCATCATCATAATCATCATCATAATCATCATCATAATATTCATCATAATCATCATCATAATATTCATCATAATCATCATCATAATCATGAGCATAACCATCATCATAATCATTATCATTATCGTCATCATAGTCATCATGATAATCATCATCATAATCATGAGCATAACCATCATCATAATCATTATCATAATCGTCATCATAGTCATCATGATAATCATCATCATAATCATGAGCATAACCATCATCATAATCATTATCATAATCGTCATCATAGTCATCATCATAATCATCATCATAATCATCATCATGATCATCATCATAATCATCATCATAATCATCATCATAATCATCATCATAATCATCATCATAATCATCATCATAATCATTATCATAATCGTCATCATAATCATCATCATTAACATCATCATAATATTCATCATAATCATCATCATAATCATGAGCATAACCATCATCATAATCATTATCATAATCGTCATCATAGTCATCGTCATAATCGTCATCATAATCATCATCTTAGTCATCATCATAATCGTCATCATAATCATCATCATAATTCATTATATAATCATAATCATAATCATCATCATAATCATCATCATAATCATCATCATAATCATCATCATAATCATCATCATAATCATCATCATAATCATCATCATAATCAGCATCATAATCATCATCATAATCATCATCATAATGATCATCATAATCATTATCATAATCATCATCATAATCATCATCATAATCATCATCATAATCATCATCATAATTCATTGTATAATCATAATCATAATCATAATCATAATCATAATCATCATCATAATCATCATCATAAACATCATCATAATCATCATCATAATCATCATCATAATCATCATCATAACCGTCATCATAATCATCATCATAATCATCATCATAATCATCATCATAATCACCATCACAATATTCATCATAATCATCATCATAATCATCATCATAATCATTATCATAGTCATCATCATAATCATCATCATAATCACCATCACAATATTCATCATAATCATCATCATAATCATCATCATAATAGTCATCATAATCATCATCATAATCATCATCATAATCATCATCATAATCAGCATCATAATCATCATCATTAACATCATCATAATATTCATCATAATCATCATCATAATCATGAGCATAACCATCATCATAATCATTATCATAATCGTCATCATAGTCATCGTCATAATCGTCATCATAATCATCATCTTAGTCATCATCATAATGATCATCATAATCATCATCATAATCATCATCATAATCATCATCATAATCATCATCATAATTCATTATATAATCATAATCATAATCATAATCATAATCATCATCATAATCATCATCATAATCATCATCATAATCATCATCATAATCATCATCATAATCATCATCATAATCATCATCGTCATAATCATCATCATAATCATCATCATAATCAACATCATAATCATCATCATAATCATGATCATAATCATGAGCATAATCATCATCATAATCATCATCATAATCATCATCATAATATTCATCATAATCATCATCATAATATTCATCATAATCATTATCATAATCATCATCATAATCATCATCATAATCATCATCATAATCATAATCATAACCGTCATCATAATCATCATCAGAATTCATCATCATAATCATGATCATAATCATCATCATAATCATCATCATAATCATGAGCATAATCATCATCATAATCATTATCATAATCGTCATCATATTAATCATCATAATCATCATCATAATAGTCATCATAATCATCATCATAATTCATTATATAATCATGAGCATAATCATCATCATAATCATCATCATAATTCATTATATAATCATGAGCATAATCATCATCATAATCATCATCATAATCATCATCATAATCATCATCATAATCATCATCATAATCATCATCGTCATAATCATCATCATAATCATCATCATAATCATCATCATAATCATCATCATAATCATCATCATAATCATCATCATAATATTCATCATAATCATCATCATAATATTCATCATCATAATATTCATCATAATCATCATCATAATCATGAGCATAACCATCATCATAATCATTATCATAATCGTCATCGTAGTCATCGTCATAATCGTCATCATAATCATCATCTTAGTCATCATCATAATCATCATCATAATCATCACCACAATCACCATCATAATCATCATCATAATCATCATCATAATAGTCATCATAATCATTATCATAATCATCATCATAATCATCATCATAATCATCATCATAATCATAATCATAACCGTCATCATAATCATCATCAGAATCATCCTCATAATCATCATCATAATCATCATCGTCATAATCATCATCATAATCATCATCATAATCATCATCATAATCATCATCATAATCATCATCATAATCATCATCATAATCATCATCATAATCATCATCATAATCATCATCATAATATTCATCATAATCATCATCATAATATTCATCATAATCATCATCATAATCATGAGCATAACCATCATCATAATCATTATCATTATCGTCATCATAGTCATCATGATAATCATCATCATAATCATGAGCATAACCATCATCATAATCATTATCATAATCGTCATCATAGTCATCATGATAATCATCATCATAATCATGAGCATAACCATCATCATAATCATTATCATAATCGTCATCATAGTCATCATCATAATCATCATCATAATCATCATCATGATCATCATCATAATCATCATCATAATCATCATCATAATCATCATCATAATCATCATCATAATCATCATCATAATCATTATCATAATCGTCATCATAATCATCATCATTAACATCATCATAATATTCATCATAATCATCATCATAATCATGAGCATAACCATCATCATAATCATTATCATAATCGTCATCATAGTCATCGTCATAATCGTCATCATAATCATCATCTTAGTCATCATCATAATCATCATCATAATCATCACCATAATCACCATCATAATCATCATCATAATCATTATCATAATCATCATCATAATCATGATCATAATCATGAGCATAATCATCATCATAATCATTATCATAATCGTCATCATATTAATCATCATAATCATCATCATAATTCATTATATAATCATCATCATAATCATCATCATAATCATCATCATAACCGTCATCATAATCATCATCATAATCATCATCATAATCATCATCATAATCACCATCACAATATTCATCATAATCATCATCATAATCATCATCATAATCATTATCATAGTCATCATCATAATATTCATCATAATCATCATCATAATCATGAGCATAACCATCATCATAATCATTATCATAATCGTCATCATAGTCATCGTCATAATCGTCATCATAATCATCATCTTAGTCATCATCATAATGATCATCATAATCATCATCATAATCATCATCATAATCATCATCATAATTCATTATATAATCATAATCATAATCATAATCATAATCATCATCATAATCATCATCATAATCATCATCATAATCATCATCATAATCATCATCATAATCATCATCATAATCATCATCGTCATAATCATCATCATAATCATCATCATAATCAACATCATAATCATCATCATAATCATGATCATAATCATGAGCATAATCATCATCATAATCATTATCATAATCGTCATCATATTAATCATCATAATCATCATCATAATAGTCATCATAATCATCATCATAATTCATTATATAATCATGAGCATAATCATCATCATAATCATCATCATAATATTCATCATAATCATCATCATAATCATGAGCATAACCATCATCATAATCATTATCATTATCGTCATCATAGTCATCATGATAATCATCATCATAATCATGAGCATAACCATCATCATAATCATTATCATAATCGTCATCATAGTCATCATGATAATCATCATCATAATCATGAGCATAACCATCATCATAATCATTATCATAATCGTCATCATAGTCATCATCATAATCATCGTCATAATCATCATCATGATCATCATCATAATCATCATCATAATCATCATCATAATCATCATCATAATCATCATCATAATCATCATCATAATCATTATCATAATCGTCATCATAATCATCATCATTAACATCATCATAATATTCATCATAATCATCATCATAATCATGAGCATAACCATCATCATAATCATTATCATAATCGTCATCATAGTCATCGTCATAATCGTCATCATAATCATCATCTTAGTCATCATCATAATCGTCATCATAATCATCATCATAATTCATTATATAATCATAATCATAATCATCATCATAATCATCATCATAATCATCATCATAATCATCATCATAATCATCATCATAATCATCATCATAATCATCATCATAATCATCATCATAATCATCATCATAATCATCATCATAATTCATTGTATAATCATAATCATAATCATAATCATAATCATCATCATAATCATCATCATAAACATCATCATAATCATCATCATAATCATCATCATAATCATCAACATAATCATCATCATAATCATCATCATAATCATCATCATAATATTCATCATAATATTCATCATAATCATTATCATAATCATCATCATAATCATCATCATAATCATCATCATAATCATAATCATAACCGTCATCATAATCATCATCAGAATCATCCTCATAATCATCATCATAATCATCATCATAATCATCATCATAATCATCATCATAATCATCATCATAATATTCATCATAATCATCATCATAATATTCATCATAATCATCATCATAATCATGAGCATAACCATCATCATAATCATTATCATTATCGTCATCATAGTCATCATGATAATCATCATCATAATCATGAGCATAACCATCATCATAATCATTATCATAATCGTCATCATAGTCATCATGATAATCATCATCATAATCATGAGCATAACCATCATCATAATCATTATCATAATCGTCATCATAGTCATCATCATAATCATCATCATAATCATCATCATGATCATCATCATAATCATCATCATAATCATCATCATAATCATCATCATAATCATCATCATAATCATCATCATAATCATCATCATAATCATTATCATAATCGTCATCATAGTCATCGTCATAATCGTCATCATAATCATCATCTTAGTCATCATCATAATCGTCATTATAATCATCATCATAATTCATTATATAATCATCATCATAATCATCATCATAATCATCATCATAATCATCATCATAATCATCATCATAATCATCATCATAATCATCATCATAATCATCATCATAATATTCATCATAATCATCATCATAATCATGAGCATAACCATCATCATAATCATTATCATTATCGTCATCATAGTCATCATGATAATCATCACCATAATCATGAGCATAACCATCATCATAATCATTATCATAATCGTCATCATAGTCATCATGATAATCATCATCATAATCATGAGCATAACCATCATCATAATCATTATCATAATCGTCATCATAGTCATCATCATAATCATCATCATAATCATCATCATGATCATCATCATAATCATCATCATAATCATCATCATAATCATCATCATAATCATCATCATAATCATCATCATAATCATTATCATAATCGTCATCATAATCATCATCATTAACATCATCATAATATTCATCATAATCATCATCATAATCATGAGCATAACCATCATCATAATCGTCATCATAATCATCATCTTAGTCATCATCATAATCGTCATCATAATCATCATCATAATTCATTATATAATCATAATCATAATCATCATCATAATCATCATCATAATCATCATCATAATCATCATCATAATCATCATCATAATCATCATCATAATCATCATCATAATCAGCATCATAATCATCATCATAATCATCATCATAATGATCATCATAATCATTATCATAATCATCATCATAATCATCATCATAATCATCATCATAATCATCATCATAATTCATTATATAATCATAATCATAATCATAATCATAATCATCATCATAATCATCATCATAATCATCATCATAATCATCATCATAATCATCATCATAATCATCATCATAATCATCATCATAATCATCATCATAATCATCATCATAATCATCATCATAATCATGATCATAATCATGAGCATAATCATCATCATAATCATTATCATAATCGTCATCATATTAATCATCATAATCATCATCATAACCGTCGTCATAATCATCATCATAATCATCATCATAATCATCATCATAATCAGCATCATAATCATCATCATTAGCATCATCATAATATTCATCATAATCATCATCATAATCATGAGCATAACCATCATCATAATCATTATCATAATCGTCATCATAGTCATCGTCATAATCGTCATCATAATCATCATCTTAGTCATCATCATAATCGTCATTATAATCATCATCATAATTCATTATATAATCATCATCATAATCATCATCATAATCATCATCATAATCATCATCATAATCATCATCATAATCATCATCATAATCATCATCATAATCATCATCATAATCATCATCATAATCATCATCATAATCATCATCATAATCATCATCATAATCAGCATCATAATCATCATCATAATCATCATCATAATGATCATCATAATCATTATCATAATCATCATCATAATCATCATCATAATCATCATCATAATCATCATCATAATCATCATGATAATTCATTATATAATCATCATCATAATCATAATCATAATCATCATCATAATCATCATCATAATCATCATCATAATCATCATCATAATCATCATCATAATCATCATCATAATCATCATCATAATCATCATCATAATCATCATCATAATCATCATCATAATCATCATCATAATCATCATCATAATCATCATCATAATCATCATCATAATCATCATCATAATATTCATCATAATCATCATCATAATCATGAGCATAACCATCATCATAATCATTATCATTATCGTCATCATAGTCATCATGATAATCATCATCATAATCATGAGCATAACCATCATCATAATCATTATCATAATCGTCATCATAGTCATCATGATAATCATCATCATAATCATGAGCATAACCATCATCATAATCATTATCATAATCGTCATCATAGTCATCATCATAATCATCATCATAATCATCATCATGATCATCATCATAATCATCATCATAATCATCATCATAATCATCATCATAATCATCATCATAATCATCATCATAATCATTATCATAATCGTCATCATAATCATCATCATTAACATCATCATAATATTCATCATAATCATCATCATAATCATGAGCATAACCATCATCATAATCGTCATCATAATCATCATCTTAGTCATCATCATAATCGTCATCATAATCATCATCATAATTCATTATATAATCATAATCATAATCATCATCATAATCATCATCATAATCATCATCATAATCATCATCATAATCATCATCATAATCATCATCATAATCATCATCATAATCAGCATCATAATCATCATCATAATCATCATCATAATGATCATCATAATCATTATCATAATCATCATCATAATCATCATCATAATCATCATCATAATCATCATCATAATTCATTATATAATCATAATCATAATCATAATCATAATCATCATCATAATCATCATCATAATCATCATCATAATCATCATCATAATCATCATCATAATCATCATCATAATCATCATCATAATCATCATCATAATCATCATCATAATCATCATCATAATCATGATCATAATCATGAGCATAATCATCATCATAATCATTATCATAATCGTCATCATATTAATCATCATAATCATCATCATAACCGTCGTCATAATCATCATCATAATCATCATCATAATCATCATCATAATCAGCATCATAATCATCATCATTAGCATCATCATAATATTCATCATAATCATCATCATAATCATGAGCATAACCATCATCACAATCATTATCATAACCATCATCATGATCATTATCATAATCGTCATCATAGTCATCATCATAATCATAACCGTCGTCATAATCATCATCATAATCATCATCATAATCATCATCATAATCATCATCATAATCATCATCATAATCATCATCATAATCATCATCATAATCATCATCATAATCATCATCATAATCATCATCATAATCATCATCATAATCATGAGCATAATCATCATCATAATCATTATCATAATCGTCAGCATATTAATCATCATAATCATCATCATAACCGTCGTCATAATCATCATCATAATCATCATCATAATCATCATCATAATCAGCATCATAATCATCATCATTAGCATCATCATAATATTCATCATAATCATCATCATAATCATGAGCATAACCATCATCACAATCATTATCATAACCATCATCATAATCATTATCATAATCGTCATCATAGTCATCATCATAATCATAACCGTCGTCATAATCATCATCATAATCATCATCATAATCATGATCATAACATGAGCATAATCATCATCATAATCATCATCATAATCATCATCATAATCATCATCATAATCATCATCATAATCATCATCATAATCATCATCATAATCATCATCATAATTCATTATATAATCATAATCATAATCATAATCATAATCATCATCATAATCATCATCATAATCATCATCATAATCATCATCATAATCATCATCATAATCATCATCATAATCATCATCATAATCATCATCATAATCATCATCATAATCATCATCATAATTCATTATATAATCATAATCATAATCATCATCATAATCATCATCATAATCATCATCATAATCATCATCATAATATTCATCATAATCATCATCATAATATTCATCATAATCATCATCATAATCATGAGCATAACCATCATCATAATCATTATCATTATCGTCATCATAGTCATCATGATAATCATCATCATAATCATGAGCATAACCATCATCATAATCATTATCATAATCGTCATCATAGTCATCATGATAATCATCATCATAATCATGAGCATAACCATCATCATAATCATTATCATAATCGTCATCATAGTCATCATCATAATCATCATCATAATCATCATCATGATCATCATCATAATCATCATCATAATCATCATCATAATCATCATCATAATCATCATCATAATCATCATCATAATCATCATCATAATCATCATCATAATCATCATCATAATCATCATCATAATCATCATCATAATCATCATCATAATATTCATCATAATCATCATCATAATATTCATCATAATCATTATCATAATCATCATCATAATCATCATCATAATCATCATCATAATCATCATCATAATCATAATCATAACCGTCATCATAATCATCATCAGAATTCATCATCATAATCATGATCATAATCATCATCATAATCATCATCATAATCATCATCATAATAGTCATCATAATCATCATCATAATCATCATCATAATCATCATCATAATCATCATCATAATCATGAGCATAACCATCATCATAATCATTATCATAATCGTCATCATAGTCATCATGATAATCATCATAATAATCATGAGCATAACCATCATCATAATCATTATCATAATCGTCATCATAGTCATCGTCATAATCGTCATCATAATCATCATCTTAATCATCATCATAATCATCATCATAATCATCACCATAATCACCATCATAATCATCATCATAATCATCATCATAATAGTCATCATAATCATTATCATAATCATCATCATAATCATCATCATAATCATAATCATAACCGTCATCATAATCATCATCAGAATTCATCATCATAATCATGATCATAATCATCATCATAATCATGATCATAATCATGAGCATAATCATCATCATAATCATTATCATAATCGTCATCATATTAATCATCATAATCATCATCATAATAGTCATCATAATCATCATCGTCATAATCATCATCATAATCATCATCATAATCATCATCATAATATTCATCATAATCATCATCATAATATTCATCATAATCATCATCATAATCATGAGCATAACCATCATCATAATCATTATCATAATCGTCATCATAGTCATCATGATAATCATCATCATAATCATGAGCATAACCATCATCATAATCATTATCATAATCGTCATCATAGTCATCATCATAATCATCATCATAATCATCATCATGATCATCATCATAATCATCATCATAATCATCATCATAATCATCATCATAATCATCATCATAATCATCATCATAATCATTATCATAATCGTCATCATAATCATCATCATTAACATCATCATAATATTCATCATAATCATCATCATAATCATGAGCATAACCATCATCATAATCATTATCATAATCGTCATCATAGTCATCGTCATAATCGTCATCATAATCATCATCTTAGTCATCATCATAATCGTCATCATAATCATCATCATAATTCATTATATAATCATAATCATAATCATCATCATAATCATCATAATCATCATCATAATCATCATCATAATCATCATCATAATCATCATCATAATCAGCATCATAATCATCATCATAATCATCATCATAATGATCATCATAATCATCATCATAATCATCATCATAATCATCATCATAATCATCATCATAATCATCATCATAATCATCATCATAATCATCATCATAATCATGATCATAATCATGAGCATAATCATCATCATAACCATCATCATAATCATTATCATAATCGTCATCATATTAATCATCATAATCATCCTCATAACCGTCGTCATAATCATCATCATAATCATCATCATAATCATCATCATAATCAGCATCATAATCATCATCATTAGCATCATCATAATATTCATCATAATCATCATCATAATCATGAGCATAACCTACATCATAATCATTATCATAACCATCATCATAATCATTATCATAATCGTCATCATAATCATCATCATAATCATCATCATAATCATCATCATAATCATCATCATAATCATGAGCATAACCATCATCATAATCATTATAATAATCGTCATCATAGTCATCATCATAATCGTCATCATAATCATCATCATAATCATAATCATAACCGTCGTCATAATCATCATCATAATCATCATCATAATCATCATCATAATCATCATCATAATCATCATCATAATTCATTGTACAATCATAATCATCATCATAATTCATTGTATAATCATAATCATAGTCATCATCATAATCATCATCATAATCATCATCATAATCATCATCATAATCATCATCATAATCATCATCATAATCATCATCATAATCATCATCATAATCATCATCATAATCATCATCATAATCATCATCATAATCATCATCATAATATTCATCATACTCATCATCATAATATTCATCATAATCATCATCATAATCATGAGCATAACCATCATCATAATCATTATCATAATCGTCATCATAGTCATCATGATAATCATCATCATAATCATGAGCATAACCATCATCATAATCATTATAATAATCGTCATCATAGTCATCATGATAATCATCATCATAATCATGAGCATAACCATCATCATAATCATTATCATAATCGTCATCATAGTCATCATCATAATCATCATCATAATCATCATCATGATCATCATCATAATCATCATCATAATCATCATCATAATCATCATCATAATCATCATCATAATCATCATCATAATCATCATCATAATCATCATCATAATCATCATCATAATCATCATCATAATCATCATCATAATCATCATCATAATCATGAGCATAACCATCATCATAATCATTATCATAATCGTCATCATAGTCATCGTCATAATCGTCATCATAATCATCATCTTAGTCATCATCATAATCGTCATCATAATCGTCATCATAATCATCATCATAATTCATTATATAATCATAATCATAATCATCATCATAATCATCATCATAATCATCATCATAATCATCATCATAATATTCATCATAATCATCATCATAATATTCATCATAATCATCATCATAATCATGAGCATAACCATCATCATAATCA
This sequence comes from Coelioxys conoideus, assembly GCA_947623535.1. NCBI lineage: Eukaryota > Metazoa > Arthropoda > Insecta > Hymenoptera > Megachilidae > Coelioxys > Coelioxys conoideus. The sequence continues at coordinate 661,513 of CANQJN010000031.1, read as the reverse complement.
TTATCATAATCGTCATCATAGTCATCATGATAATCATCATCATAATCATGAGCATAACCATCATCATAATCATTATCATAATCGTCATCATAGTCATCATCATAATCATCATCATAATCATCATCATGATCATCATCATAATCATCATCATAATCATCATCATAATCATCATCATAATCATCATCATAATCATCATCATAATCATTATCATAATCGTCATCATAATCATCATCATTAACATCATCATAATATTCATCATAATCATCATCATAATCATGAGCATAACCATCATCATAATCATTATCATAATCGTCATCATAGTCATCGTCATAATCGTCATCATAATCATCATCTTAGTCATCATCATAATCGTCATCATAATCATCATCATAATTCATTATATAATCATAATCATAATCATCATCATAATCATCATAATCATCATCATAATCATCATCATAATCATCATCATAATCATCATCATAATCAGCATCATAATCATCATCATAATCATCATCATAATGATCATCATAATCATCATCATAATCATCATCATAATCATCATCATAATCATCATCATAATCATCATCATAATCATCATCATAATCATCATCATAATCATGATCATAATCATGAGCATAATCATCATCATAACCATCATCATAATCATTATCATAATCGTCATCATATTAATCATCATAATCATCCTCATAACCGTCGTCATAATCATCATCATAATCATCATCATAATCATCATCATAATCAGCATCATAATCATCATCATTAGCATCATCATAATATTCATCATAATCATCATCATAATCATGAGCATAACCTACATCATAATCATTATCATAACCATCATCATAATCATTATCATAATCGTCATCATAATCATCATCATAATCATCATCATAATCATCATCATAATCATCATCATAATCATGAGCATAACCATCATCATAATCATTATAATAATCGTCATCATAGTCATCATCATAATCGTCATCATAATCATCATCATAATCATAATCATAACCGTCGTCATAATCATCATCATAATCATCATCATAATCATCATCATAATCATCATCATAATCATCATCATAATTCATTGTACAATCATAATCATCATCATAATTCATTGTATAATCATAATCATAGTCATCATCATAATCATCATCATAATCATCATCATAATCATCATCATAATCATCATCATAATCATCATCATAATCATCATCATAATCATCATCATAATCATCATCATAATCATCATCATAATCATCATCATAATCATCATCATAATATTCATCATACTCATCATCATAATATTCATCATAATCATCATCATAATCATGAGCATAACCATCATCATAATCATTATCATAATCGTCATCATAGTCATCATGATAATCATCATCATAATCATGAGCATAACCATCATCATAATCATTATAATAATCGTCATCATAGTCATCATGATAATCATCATCATAATCATGAGCATAACCATCATCATAATCATTATCATAATCGTCATCATAGTCATCATCATAATCATCATCATAATCATCATCATGATCATCATCATAATCATCATCATAATCATCATCATAATCATCATCATAATCATCATCATAATCATCATCATAATCATCATCATAATCATCATCATAATCATCATCATAATCATCATCATAATCATCATCATAATCATCATCATAATCATGAGCATAACCATCATCATAATCATTATCATAATCGTCATCATAGTCATCGTCATAATCGTCATCATAATCATCATCTTAGTCATCATCATAATCGTCATCATAATCGTCATCATAATCATCATCATAATTCATTATATAATCATAATCATAATCATCATCATAATCATCATCATAATCATCATCATAATCATCATCATAATCATCATCATAATCATCATCATAATCATCATCATAATCATCATCATAATCATCATCATAATCATCATCATAATCATCATCATAATCATCATCATAATCATCATCATAATCATCATAATATTCATCATAATCATCATCATAATATTCATCATAATCATCATCATAATCATGAGCATAACCATCATCATAATCATTATCATTATCGTCATCATAGTCATCATGATAATCATCATCATAATCATGCGCATAACCATCATCATAATCATTATCATAATCGTCATCATAGTCATCATGATAATCATCATCATAATCATGAGCATAACCATCATTATAATCATTATCATAATCGTCATCATAGTCATCATCATAATCATCATCATAATCATCATCATAATCAGCATCATAATCATCATCATAATCATCATCATAATGATCATCATAATCATCATCATAATCATCATCATAATCATCATCATAATCATCATCATAATCATCATCATAATCATCATCATAATCATCATCATAATCATCATCATAATCATGATCATAATCATGAGCATAATCATCATCATAACCATCATCATAATCATTATCATAATCGTCATCATATTAATCATCATAATCATCCTCATAACCGTCGTCATAATCATCATCATAATCATCATCATAATCATCATCATAATCAGCATCATAATCATCATCATTAGCATCATCATAATATTCATCATAATCATCATCATAATCATGAGCATAACCTACATCATAATCATTATCATAACCATCATCATAATCATTATCATAATCGTCATCATAATCATCATCATAATCATCATCATAATCATCATCATAATCATCATCATAATCATGAGCATAACCATCATCATAATCATTATAATAATCGTCATCATAGTCATCATCATAATCGTCATCATAATCATCATCATAATCATAATCATAACCGTCGTCATAATCATCATCATAATCATCATCATAATCATCATCATAATCATCATCATAATCATCATCATAATTCATTGTACAATCATAATCATCATCATAATTCATTGTATAATCATAATCATAGTCATCATCATAATCATCATCATAATCATCATCATAATCATCATCATAATCATCATCATAATCATCATCATAATCATCATCATAATCATCATCATAATCATCATCATAATCATCATCATAATCATCATCATAATCATCATCATAATATTCATCATACTCATCATCATAATATTCATCATAATCATCATCATAATCATGAGCATAACCATCATCATAATCATTATCATAATCGTCATCATAGTCATCATGATAATCATCATCATAATCATGAGCATAACCATCATCATAATCATTATAATAATCGTCATCATAGTCATCATGATAATCATCATCATAATCATGAGCATAACCATCATCATAATCATTATCATAATCGTCATCATAGTCATCATCATAATCATCATCATAATCATCATCATGATCATCATCATAATCATCATCATAATCATCATCATAATCATCATCATAATCATCATCATAATCATCATCATAATCATCATCATAATCATCATCATAATCATCATCATAATCATCATCATAATCATCATCATAATCATCATCATAATCATGAGCATAACCATCATCATAATCATTATCATAATCGTCATCATAGTCATCGTCATAATCGTCATCATAATCATCATCTTAGTCATCATCATAATCGTCATCATAATCGTCATCATAATCATCATCATAATTCATTATATAATCATAATCATAATCATCATCATAATCATCATCATAATCATCATCATAATCATCATCATAATCATCATCATAATCATCATCATAATCATCATCATAATCATCATCATAATCATCATCATAATCATCATCATAATCATCATCATAATCATCATCATAATCATCATCATAATCATCATCATAATCATCATCATAATATTCATCATAATCATCATCATAATATTCATCCTAATCATCATCATAATCATGAGCATAACCATCATCATAATCATTATCATTATCGTCATCATAGTCATCATGATAATCATCATCATAATCATGCGCATAACCATCATCATAATCATTATCATAATCGTCATCATAGTCATCATGATAATCATCATCATAATCATGAGCATAACCATCATTATAATCATTATCATAATCGTCATCATAGTCATCATCATAATCATCATCATAATCATCATCATAATCATCATCATAATCATCATCATAATCATCATCATAATCATCATCATAATCATCATCATAATCATGAGCATAACCATCATCATAATCATTATCATAATCGTCATCATAGTCATCGTCATAATCGTCATCATAATCATCATCTTAGTCATCATCATAATCGTCATCATAATCATCATCATAATTCATTATATAATCATGATCATAATCATAATCATAATCATCATCATAATCATCATCATAATCATCATCATAATCATCATCATAATCATCATCATAATCATCATCATAATCATCATCATAATCATCATCATAATCATCATCATAATCATCATCATAATCATCGTCATAATCATCATCATAATCATCATCATAATCATCATCATAATCATCATCATAATATTCATCATAATCATCATCATAATATTCATCATAATCATCATCATAATCATGAGCATAACCATCATCATAATCATTATCATTATCGTCATCATAGTCATCATGATAATCATCATCATAATCATGCGCATAACCATCATCATAATCATTATCATAATCGTCATCATAGTCATCATGATAATCATCATCATAATCATGAGCATAACCATCATCATAATCATTATCATAATCGTCATCATAGTCATCATCATAATCATCATCATAATCATCATCATAATCATCATCATAATCATCATCATAATCATCATCATAATCATTATCATAATCGTCATCATAATCATCATCATTAACATCATCATAATATTCATCATAATCATCATCATAATCATGAGCATAACCATCATCATAATCATTATCATAATCGTCATCATAGTCATCGTCATAATCGTCATCATAATCATCATCTTAGTCATCATCATAATCGTCATCATAATCATCATCATAATTCATTATATAATCATAATCATAATCATCATCATAATCATCATCATAATCATCATCATAATCATCATCATAATCATCATCATAATCAGCATCATAATCATCATCATAATCATCATCATAATCATCATCATAATCATCATCATAATCATCATCATAATCATGATCATAATCATGAGCATAATCATCATCATAATCATTATCATAATCGTCATCATATTAATCATCATAATCATCATCATAACCGTCGTCATAATCATCATCATAATCATCATCATAATCATCATCATAATCAGCATCATAATCAGCATCATAATCATCATCATTAGCATCATCATAATATTCATCATAATCATCATCATAATCATGAGCATAACCATCATCACAATCATTATCATAACCATCATCATAATCATTATCATAATCGTCATCATAGTCATCATCATAATCATAACCGTCGTCATAATCATCATCATAATCATCATCATAATCATCATCATAATCATCATCATAATCATCATCATAATCATCATCATAATCATCATCATAATCATCATCATAATCATCATCATAATCATCATCATAATCATGATCATAATCATGAGCATAATCATCATCATAATCATTATCATAATCGTCTGCATATTAATCATCATAATCATCATCATAACCGTCGTCATAATCATCATCATAATCATCATCATAATCATCATCATAATCAGCATCATAATCAGCATCATAATCATCATCATTAGCATCATCATAATATTCATCATAATCATCATCATAATCATGAGCATAACCATCATCACAATCATTATCATAACCATCATCATAATCATTATCATAATCGCCATCATAGTCATCATCATAATCATAACCGTCGTCATAATCATCATCATAATCATCATCATAATCATGATCATAATCATGAGCATAATCATCATCATAATCATTATCATAATCGTCATCATATTAATCATCATAATCATCATCATAACCGTCGTCATAATCATCATCATAATCATCATCATAATCATCATCATAATCAGCATCATAATCATCATCATTAGCATCATCATAATATTCATCATAATCATCATCATAATCATGAGCATAACCATCATCACAATCATCATCATAATCATCATCATAATCATCATCATAATCATCATTATAATCATCATCATAATCATCATCATAATCATCATCATAATTCATTATATAATCATCATCATAATCATCATCATAATCATCATCATAATCATCATCATAATCATCATCATAATCATGAGCATAACCATCATCATAATCATCATCATAATCATCATCATAATCATCATCATAATCATCATCATAATCATCATCATAATCATCATCATAATCATCATCATAATCATCATCATAATCATCATCATAATATTCATCATAATCATCATCATAATATTCATCATAATCATCATCATAATCATGAGCATAACCATCATCATAATCATTATCATAATCGTCATCATAGTCATCATGATAATCATCATCATAATCATGAGCATAACCATCATCATAATCACTATCATAATCGTCATCATAGTCATCATCATAATCATCATCATAATCATCATCATAATCATCATCATAATCATCATCATAATCATCATCATAATCATCATCATAATCATCATCATAATCATCATCATAATATACATCATAATCATCATCATAATATTCATCATAATCATTATCATAATCATCATCATAATCATCATCATAATCATAATCATAACCGTCATCATAATCATCATCAGAATTCATCATCATAATCATGATCATAATCATCATCATAATCATCATCATAATATTCATCATAATCATCATCATAATATTCATCATAATCATTATCATAATCATCATCATAATCATCATCATAATCATAATCATAACCGTCATCATAATCATCATCAGAATTCATCATCATAATCATGATCATAATCATCATCATAATCATCATCATAATCATGAGCATAATCATCATCATAATCATTATCATAATCGTCATCATAGTCATCATCATAATCGTCATCATAATCATCATCATAATCATAATCATAACCGTCGTCATAATCATCATCATAATCATCATCATAATCATCATCATAATCATCATCATAATTCATTGTATAATCATAATCATAGTCATCATCATAATCATCATCATAATCATCATCATAATCATAATCATAACCGTCGTCATAATCATCATCATAATCATCATCATAATATTCATCATAATCATCATCATAATCATGAGCATAACCATCATCATAATCATTATCATAATCGTCATCATAGTCATCATCATAATCGTCATCATAATCATCATCATAATCATAATCATAACCGTCGTCATAATCATCATCATAATCATCATCATAATATTCATCATAATCATCATCATAATCATGAGCATAACCATCATCATAATCATTATCATAATCGTCATCATAGTCATCATCATAATCATCATCATAATCATGAGCATAACCATCATCATAATCATTATCATAATCGTCATCATAGTCATCATCATAATCGTCATCATAATCATCATCATAATCATAATCATAACCGTCGTCATAATCATCATCATAATCATCATCATAATCATCATCATAATCATCATCATAATCATCATCATAATTCATTGTACAATCATAATCATCATCATAATTCATTGTATAATCATAATCATAGTCATCATCATAATCATCATCATAATCATCATCATAATCATCATCATAATCATCATCATAATCATCATCATAATCATCATCATAATCATCATCATAATCATCATCATAATCATCATCATAATCATCATCATAATCATCATCATAATCATCATCATAATATTCATCATACTCATCATCATAATATTCATCATAATCATCATCATAATCATGAGCATAACCATCATCATAATCATTATCATAATCGTCATCATAGTCATCATGATAATCATCATCATAATCATGAGCATAACCATCATCATAATCATTATAATAATCGTCATCATAGTCATCATGATAATCATCATCATAATCATGAGCATAACCATCATCATAATCATTATCATAATCGTCATCATAGTCATCATCATAATCATCATCATAATCATCATCATGATCATCATCATAATATTCATCATAATCATCATCATAATCATGAGCACAACCATCATCACAATCATTATCATAACCATCATCATAATCATTATCATAATCGTCATCATAGTCATCATCATAATCATAACCGTCGTCATAATCATCATCATAATCATCATCATAATCATGATCATAATCATGAGCATAATCATCATCATAATCATTATCATAATCGTCATCATATTAATCATCATAATCATCATCATAACCGTCGTCATAATCATCATCATAATCATCATCATAATCATCATCATAATCAGCATCATAATCATCATCATTAGCATCATCATAATATTCATCATAATCATCATCATAATAATGAGCATAACCATCATCACAATCATTAGCATAACCATCATCATAATCATTATCATAATCGTCATCATAGTCATCATCATAATCATAACCGTCGTCATAATCATCATCATAATCATCATCATAATCATCATCATAATCATCATCATAATCATCATCATAATCATCATCATAATCATCATCATAATCATCATCATAATCATCATCATAATCATCATCATAATCATCATCATAATCATCATCATAATCATCATCATAATCATCATCATAATCATCATCATAATCATCATCATAATTCATTATATAATCATCATCATAATCATCATCATAATCATCATCATAATCATCATCATAATCATCATCATAATCATGAGCATAACCATCATCATAATCATCATCATAATCATCATCATACTGATCATCATAATCATCATCATAATCATCATCATAATCATCATCATAATCATCATCATAATCATCATCATAATCATCATCATAATCATCATCATAATATTCATCATAATCATCATCATAATATTCATCATAATCATCATCATAATCGTGAGCATAACCATCATCATAATCATTATCATAATCGTCATCATAGTCATCATGATAATCATCATCATAATCATGAGCATAACCATCATCATAATCATTATCATAATCGTCATCATAGTCATCATCATAATCATCATCATAATCATCATCATAATCATCATCATAATCATCATCATAATCATCATCATAATCATCATCATAATCATCATCATAATCATCATCATAATATTCATCATAATCATCATCATAATATTCATCATAATCATTATCATAATCATCATCATAATCATCATCATAATCATAATCATAACCGTCATCATAATCATCATCAGAATTCATCATCATAATCATGATCATAATCATCATCATAATCATCATCATAATCATGAGCATAATCATCATCATAATCATTATCATAATCGTCATCATATTAATCATCATAATCATCATCATAATAGTCATCATAATCATCATCATAATTCATTATATAATCATGAGCATAATCATCATCATAATCATCATCATAATTCATTATATAATCATGAGCATAATCATCATCATAATCATCATCATAATCATCATCATAATCATCATCATAATCATCATCATAATCATCATCATAATTCATTGTATAATCATAATCATAGTCATCATCATAATCATCATCATAATCATCATCATAATCATAATCATAACCGTCGTCATAATCATCATCATAATCATCATCATAATCATCATCATAATCATCATCATAATCATGAGCATAACCATCATCATAATCATTATCATAATCGTCATCATAGTCATCATCATAATCGTCATCATAATCATCATCATAATCATAATCATAACCGTCGTCATAATCATCATCATAATCATCATCATAATCATCATCATAATCGTCATCATAATCATCATCATAATCATAATCATAACCGTCGTCATAATCATCATCATAATCATCATCATAATCATCATCATAATCATCATCATAATTCATTGTATAATCATAATCATAGTCATCATCATAATCATCATCATAATCATCATCATAATCATCATCATAATTCATTGTATAATCATAATCATAGTCATCATCATAATCATCATCATAATCATCATCATAATCATAATCATAACCGTCGCCATAATCATCATCATAATCATCATCATAATATTCATCATAATCATCATCATAATCATGAGCATAACCATCATCATAATCATTATCATAATCGTCATCATAGTCATCATCATAATCGTCATCATAATCATCATCATAATCATAATCATAACCGTCGTCATAATCATCATCATAATCATCATCATAATATTCATCATAATCATCATCATAATCATGAGCATAACCATCATCATAATCATTATCATAATCGTCATCATAGTCATCATGATAATCATCATCATAATCATGAGCATAACCATCATCATAATCATTATCATAATCGTCATCATAGTCATCATGATAATCATCATCATAATCATGAGCATAACCATCATCATAATCATTATCATAATCGTCATCATAGTCATCATGATAATCATCATCATAATCATGAGCATAACCATCATCATAATCATTATCATAATCGTCATCATAGTCATCATCATAATCATCATCATAATCATCATCATGATCATCATCATAATCATCATCATAATCATCATCATAATCATCATCATAATCATCATCATAATCATCATCATAATCATCATCATAATCATCATCATAATCATCATCATAATCATCATCATAATCATCATCATAATATTCATCATAATCATCATCATAATATTCATCATAATCATTATCATAATCATCATCATAATCATCATCATAATCATCATCATAATCATCATCATAATCATAATCATAACCGTCATCATAATCATCATCAGAATCCATCATCATAATCATGATCATAATCATCATCATAATCATCATCATAATCATCATCATAATAGTCATCATAATCATCATCATAATTCATTATATAATCATGAGCATAATCATCATCATAATCATCATCATAATTCATTATATAATCATGAGCATAATAATCATCATAATCATCATCATAATCATCATCATAATCATCATCATAATCATCATCGTCATAATCATCATCATAATCATCATCATAATCATCATCATAATCATCATCATAATCATCATCATAATCATCATCATAATCATGAGCATAACCATCATCATAATCATTATCATAATCGTCATCATAGTCATCATGATAATCATCATAATAATCATGAGCATAACCATCATCATAATCATTATCATAATCGTCATCATAGTCATCGTCATAATCGTCATCATAATCATCATCTTAGTCATCATCATAATCATCATCATAATCATCACCATAATCACCATCATAATCATCATCATAATCATCATCATAATAGTCATCATAATCATTATCATAATCATCATCATAATCATCATCATAATCATCATCATAATCATAATCATAACCGTCATCATAATCATCATCAGAATTCATCATCATAATCATGATCATAATCATCATCATAATCATGATCATAATCATGAGCATAATCATCATCATAATCATTATCATAATCGTCATCATATTAATCATCATAATCATCATCATAATAGTCATCATAATCATCATCGTCATAATCATCATCATAATCATCATCATAATCATCATCATAATCATCATCATAATCATCATCATAATCATCAACATAATCATCATCATAATCATTATCATAATCATCATCATAATCATCATCATAATATTCATCATAATCATCATCATAATATTCATCATAATCATCATCATAATCATGAGCATAACCATCATCATAATCATTATCATAATCGTCATCATAGTCATCATGATAATCATCATCATAATCATGAGCATAACCATCATCATAATCATTATCATAATCGTCATCATAGTCATCATGATAATCATCATCATAATCATGAGCATAACCATCATCATAATCATTATCATAATCGTCATCATAGTCATCATCATAATCATCATCGTAATCATCATCATGATCATCATCATAATCATCATCATAATCATCATCATAATCATCATCATAATCATCATCATAGTCATCATCATAATCATGATCATAATCATTATCATAATCGTCATCATAATCATCATCATTAACATCATCATAATATTCATCATAATCATCATCATAATCATGAGCATAACCATCATCATAATCATTATCATAATCATCATCATAATCATCATCATAATCAGCATCATAATCATCATCATAATCATCATCATAATGATCATCATAATCATCATCATAATCATCATCATAATCATCATCATAATCATCATCACAATCATCATCATAATCATCATCATAATCATCATCATAATCATGATCATAATCATGAGCATAATCATCATCATAACCATCATCATAATCATTATCATAATCGTCATCATATTAATCATCATAATCATCATCATAACCGTCGTCATAATCATCATCATAATCATCATCATAATCATCATCATAATCAGCATCATAATCATCATCATTAGCATCATCATAATATTCATCATAATCATCATCATAATCATGAGCATAACCATCATCATAATCATTATCATAACCATCATCATAATCATTATCATAATCGTCATCATAATCATCATCATAATCATCATCATAATCATCATCATAATCATCATCATAATCATGAGCATAACCATCATCATAATCATTATCATAATCGTCATCATAGTCATCATCATAATCGTCATCATAATCATCATCATAATCATAATCATAACCGTCGTCATAATCATCATCATAATCATCATCATAATCATCATCATAATCATCATCATAATCATCATCATAATTCATTGTACAATCATAATCATCATCATAATTCATTGTATAATCATAATCATAGTCATCATCATAATCATCATCATAATCATCATCATGATCATCATCATAATCATCATCATAATCATCATCATAATCATCATCATAATCATCATCATAATCATCATCATAAGCATCATCATAATCATCATCATAATCATCATCATAATATTCATCATAATCATTATCATAATCATCATCATAATCATCATCATAATCATCATCATAATCATAATCATAACCGTCATCATAATCATCATCAGAATTCATCATCATAATCATGATCATAATCAACATCATAATCATCATCATAATCATCATCATAATCATCATCATAATCATCATCATAATCATCATCATAATCATCATCATAATCATCATCATAATCATCATCATAATCATCATCATAATCATCATCATAATCATCATCATAATCATCATCATAATCATCATCATAATCATCATCATAATCATCATCATAATTCATTATATAATCATAATCATAATCATAATCATAATCATCATCATAATCATCATCATAATCATCATCATAATCATCATCATAATCATCATCATAATCATCATCATAATCATCATCATAATCATCATCATAATCATCATCATAATCATCATCATAATCATCATCATAATCATCATCATAATCATCATCATAATCATCATCATAATCATCATCATAATCATCATCATAATCATCATCATAATCATCATCATAATCATCATCATAATCATCATCATAATCATCATCATAATATTCATCATAATCATCATCATAATATTCATCATAATCATCATCATAATCATCATCATAAGCATCATCATAATCATCATCATAATCATCATCATCATCATAATCATCATCATAATCATCATCATCATCATAATCATCATCATAATCATCATCATAATCATCATCATAATATTCATCATAATCATCATCATAATATTCATCATAATCATTATCATAATCATCATCATAATCATCATCATAATCATCATCATAATCATAATCATAACCGTCATCATAATCATCATCAGAATTCATCATCATAATCATGATCATAATCAACATCATAATCATCATCATAATCATCATCATAATCATCATCATAATCATCATCATAATCATCATCATAATCATCATCATAATCATCATCATAATCATCATCATAATCATCATCATAATCATCATCATAATCATCATCATAATCATCATCATAATCATCATCATAATCATCATCATAATCATCATCATAATCATCATCATAATTCATTATATAATCATAATCATAATCATAATCATAATCATCATCATAATCATCATCATAATCATCATCATAATCATCATCATAATCATCATCATAATCATCATCATAATCATCATCATAATCATCATCATAATCATCATCATAATCATCATCATAATCATCATCATAATCATCATCATAATCATCATCATAATCATCATCATAATCATCATCATAATCATCATCATAATCATCATCATAATCATCATCATAATCATCATCATAATCATCATCATAATCATCATCATAATATTCATCATAATCATCATCATAATATTCATCATAATCATCATCATAATCATGAGCATAACCATCATCATAATCATTATCATTATCGTCATCATAGTCATCATGATAATCATCATCATAATCATGAGCATAACCATCATCATAATCATTATCATAATCGTCATCATAGTCATCATGATAATCATCATCATAATCATGAGCATAACCATCATCAAAATCATTATCATAATCGTCATCATAGTCATCATCATAATCATCATCATAATCATCATCATGATCATCATCATAATCATCATCATAATCATCATCATAATCATCATCATAATCATCATCATAATATTCATCATAATCATTATCATAATCATCATCATAATCATCATCATAATCATCATCATAATCATCATCATAATCATCATCATAATCATCATCATAATCATGAGCATAATCATCATCATAATCATTATCATAATCGTCATCATATTAATCATCATAATCATCATCATAACCGTCGTCATAATCATCATCATTAACATCATCATAATATTCATCATAATCATCATCATAATCATGAGCATAACCATCATCATAATCATTATCATAATCGTCATCATAGTCATCGTCATAATCGTCATCATAATCATCATCTTAGTCATCATCATAATCGTCATCATAATCATCATCATAATTCATTATATAATCATAATCATAATCATCATCATAATCATCATAATCATCATCATAATCATCATCATAATCATCATCATAATCATCATCATAATCAGCATCATAATCATCATCATAATCATCATCATAATGATCATCATAATCATCATCATAATCATCATCATAATCATCATCATAATCATCATCACAATCATCATCATAATCATCATCATAATCATCATCATAATCATGATCATAATCATGAGCATAATCATCATCATAACCATCATCATAATCATTATCATAATCGTCATCATATTAATCATCATAATCATCATCATAACCGTCGTCATAATCATCATCATAATCATCATCATAATCATCATCATAATCAGCATCATAATCATCATCATTAGCATCATCATAATATTCATCATAATCATCATCATAATCATGAGCATAACCATCATCATAATCATTATCATAACCATCATCATAATCATTATCATAATCGTCATCATAATCATCATCATAATCATCATCATAATCATCATCATAATCATCATCATAATCATGAGCATAACCATCATCATAATCATTATCATAATCGTCATCATAGTCATCATCATAATCGTCATCATAATCATCATCATAATCATAATCATAACCGTCGTCATAATCATCATCATAATCATCATCATAATCATCATCATAATCATCATCATAATCATCATCATAATTCATTGTACAATCATAATCATCATCATAATTCATTGTATAATCATAATCATAGTCATCATCATAATCATCATCATAATCATCATCATGATCATCATCATAATCATCATCATAATCATCATCATAATCATCATCATAATCATCATCATAATCATCATCATAAGCATCATCATAATCATCATCATAATCATCATCATCATCATAATCATCATCATAATCATCATCATAATCATCATCATAATATTCATCATAATCATCATCATAATATTCATCATAATCATTATCATAATCATCATCATAATCATCATCATAATCATCATCATAATCATAATCATAACCGTCATCATAATCATCATCAGAATTCATCATCATAATCATGATCATAATCAACATCATAATCATCATCATAATCATGAGCATAATCATCATCATAATCATCATCATAATCATCATCATAATCATCATCATAATATTCATCATAATCATTATCATAATCATCATCATAATCATCATCATAATATTCATCATAATCATTATCATAATCATCATCATAATCATCATCATAATCATCATCATAATCATAATCATAACCGTCCTCATAATCATCATCAGAATTCATCATCATAATCATGATCATAATCATCATCATAATCATCATCATAATCATGAGCATAATCATCATCATAATCATTATCATAATCGTCATCATATTAATCATCATAATCATCATCATAATAGTCATCATAATCATCATCATAATTCATTATATAATCATGAGCATAATCATCATCATAATCAACATCATAATTCATTATATAATCATGAGCATAATCATCATCATAATCATCATCATAATCATCATCATAATCATCATCATAATCATCATCGTCATAATCATCATCATAATCATCATCATAATCATCATCATAATCATCATCATAATCATCATCATAATCATCATCATAATCATCATCATAATCATCATCATAATCATCATCATAATCATCATCATAATCATCATCATAATCATCATCATAATCATCATCATAATCATCATCATAATCATCATCATAATATTCATCATAATCATCATCATAATATTCATCATAATCATCATCATAATCATGAGCATAACCATCATCATAATCATTATCATTATCGTCATCATAGTCATCATGATAATCATCATCATAATCATGAGCATAACCATCATCATAATCATTATCATAATCGTCATCATAGTCATCATGATAATCATCATCATAATCATGAGCATAACCATCATCAAAATCATTATCATAATCGTCATCATAGTCATCATCATAATCATCATCATAATCATCATCATGATCATCATCATAATCATCATCATAATCATCATCATAATCATCATCATAATCATCATCATAATATTCATCATAATCATTATCATAATCATCATCATAATCATCATCATAATCATCATCATAATCATCATCATAATCATCATCATAATCATGAGCATAATCATCATCATAATCATTATCATAATCGTCATCATATTAATCATCATAATCATCATCATAACCGTCGTCATAATCATCATCATAATCATCATCATAATCATCATCATAATCAGCATCATAATCATTATCATAACCATCATCATAATCATTATCATAATCGTCATCATAGTCATCATCATAATCATAACCGTCGTCATAATCATCATCATAATCATCATCATAATCATCATCATAATCATCATCATAATCATTATCATAATCGTCATCATAATCATCATCATTAACATCATCATAATATTCATCATAATCATCATCATAATCATGAGCATAACCATCATCATAATCATTATCATAATCGTCATCATAGTCATCGTCATAATCGTCATCATAATCATCATCTTAGTCATCATCATAATCGTCATCATAATCATCATCATAATTCATTATATAATCATAATCATAATCATCATCATAATCATCATCATAATCATCATCATAATCATCATCATAATCATCATCATAATCATCATCATAATCATCATCATAATCATCATCATAATCATCATCATAATATTCATCATAATCATCATCATAATATTCATCATAATCATTATCATAATCATCATCATAATCATCATCATAATCATAATCATAACCGTCATCATAATCATCATCAGAATTCATCATCATAATCATGATCATAATCATCATCATAATCATCATCATAATCATGAGCATAATCATCATCATAATCATTATCATAATCGTCATCATATTAATCATCATAATCATCATCATAATAGTCATCATAATCATCATTATAATTCATTATATAATCATGAGCATAATCATCATCATAATCATCATCATAATCATCATCATAATTCATTATATAATCATGAGCATAATCATCATCATAATCATCATCATAATCATCATCATAATCATCATCATAATCATCATCGTCATAATCATCATCATAATCATCATCATAATCATCATCATAATCATCATCATAATCATCATCATAATCATCATCATAATCATCATCATAATCATCATCATAATCATCATCATAATCATCATCATAATCATGAGCATAACCATCATCATAATCATTATCATAATCGTCATCATAGTCATCATCATAATCGTCATCATAATCATCATCATAATCATAATCATAACCGTCGTCATAATCATCATCATAATCATCATCATAATCATCATCATAATCATCATCATAATTCATTGTATAATCATAATCATAGTCATCATCATAATCATCATCATAATCATCATCATAATCATAATCATAACCGTCGTCATAATCATCATCATAATCATCATCATAATCATCATCATAATCATCATCATAATCATGAGCATAACCATCATCATAATCATTATCATAATCGTCATCATAGTCATCATCATAATCGTCATCATAATCATCATCATAATCATAATCATAACCGTCGTCATAATCATCATCATAATCATCATCATAATATTCATCATAATCATCATCATAATCATGAGCATAACCATCATCATAATCATTATCATAATCGTCATCATAGTCATCATCATAATCGTCATCATAATCATCATCATAATCATAATCATAACCGTCGTCATAATCATCATCATAATCATCATCATAATATTCATCATAATCATCATCATAATCATGAGCATAACCATCATCATAATCATTATCATAATCGTCATCATAGTCATCATGATAATCATCATCATAATCATGAGCATAACCATCATCATAATCATTATCATAATCGTCATCATAGTCATCATGATAATCATCATCATAATCATGAGCATAACCATCATCATAATCATTATCATAATCGTCATCATAGTCATCATGATAATCATCATCATAATCATGAGCATAACCATCATCATAATCATTATCATAATCGTCATCATAGTCATCATCATAATCATCATCATAATCATCATCATGATCATCATCATAATCATCATCATAATCATCATCATAATCATCATCATAATCATCATCATAATCATCATCATAATCATCATCATAATCATCATCATAATCATCATCATAATCATCATCATAATCATCATCATAATATTCATCATAATCATCATCATAATATTCATCATAATCATTATCATAATTATCATCATAATCATCATCATAATCATCATCATAATCATCATCATAATCATAATCATAACCGTCATCATAATCATCATCAGAATTCATCATCATAATCATGATCATAATCATCATCATAATCATCATCATAATCATCATCATAATAGTCATCATAATCATCATCATAATTCATTATATAATCATGAGCCTAATCATCATCATAATCATCATCATAATTCATTATATAATCATGAGCATAATAATCATCATAATCATCATCATAATCATCATCATAATCATCATCATAATCATCATCGTCATAATCATCATCATAATCATCATCATAATCATCATCATAATCATCATCATAATCATCATCATAATCATCATCATAATCATCATCATAATCATCATCATAATCATCATCATAATCATCATCATAATATTCATCATAATCATTATCATAATCATCATCATAATCATCATCATAATCATCATCATAATCATAATCATAACCGTCATCATAATCATCATCAGAATTCATCATCATAATCATGATCATAATCAACATCATAATCATCATCATAATCATGAGCATAATCATCATCATAATCATCATCATAATCATCATCATAATCATCATCATAATATTCATCATAATCATTATCATAATCATCATCATAATCATCATCATAATATTCATCATAATCATTATCATAATCATCATCATAATCATCATCATAATCATCATCATAATCATAATCATAACCGTCCTCATAATCATCATCAGAATTCATCATCATAATCATGATCATAATCATCATCATAATCATCATCATAATCATGAGCATAATCATCATCATAATCATTATCATAATCGTCATCATATTAATCATCATAATCATCATCATAATAGTCATCATAATCATCATCATAATTCATTATATAATCATGAGCATAATCATCATCATAATCAACATCATAATTCATTATATAATCATGAGCATAATCATCATCATAATCATCATCATAATCATCATCATAATCATCATCATAATCATCATCGTCATAATCATCATCATAATCATCATCATAATCATCATCATAATCATCATCATAATCATCATCATAATCATCATCATAATCATCATCATAATCATCATCATAATCATCATCATAATCATCATCATAATCATCATCATAATCATCATCATAATCATCATCATAATCATCATCATAATCATCATCATAATCATCATCATAATCATCATCATAATCATCATCATAATATTCATCATAATCATCATCATAATATTCATCATAATCATCATCATAATCATGAGCATAACCATCATCATAATCATTATCATTATCGTCATCATAGTCATCATGATAATCATCATCATAATCATGAGCATAACCATCATCATAATCATTATCATAATCGTCATCATAGTCATCATGATAATCATCATCATAATCATGAGCATAACCATCATCAAAATCATTATCATAATCGTCATCATAGTCATCATCATAATCATCATCATAATCATCATCATGATCATCATCATAATCATCATCATAATCATCATCATAATCATCATCATAATCATCATCATAATATTCATCATAATCATTATCATAATCATCATCATAATCATCATCATAATCATCATCATAATCATCATCATAATCATCATCATAATCATGAGCATAATCATCATCATAATCATTATCATAATCGTCATCACATTAATCATCATAATCATCATCATAACCGTCGTCATAATCATCATCATAATCATCATCATAATCATCATCATAATCAGCATCATAATCATTATCATAACCATCATCATAATCATTATCATAATCGTCATCATAGTCATCATCATAATCATAACCGTCGTCATAATCATCATCATAATCATCATCATAATCATCATCATAATCATCATCATAATCATTATCATAATCGTCATCATAATCATCATCATTAACATCATCATAATATTCATCATAATCATCATCATAATCATGAGCATAACCATCATCATAATCATTATCATAATCGTCATCATAGTCATCGTCATAATCGTCATCATAATCATCATCTTAGTCATCATCATAATCGTCATCATAATCATCATCATAATTCATTATATAATCATAATCATAATCATCATCATAATCATCATCATAATCATCATCATAATCATCATCATAATCATCATCATAATCATCATCATAATCATCATCATAACCATCATCATAATCATTATCATAATCGTCATCATAGTCATCATCATAATCATCATCATAATCATCATCATAATCATCATCATAATCATCATCATAATCATCATCATAATCATCATCATAATCATCATCATAATCATCATCATAATATTCATCATAATCATCATCATAATATTCATCATAATCATTATCATAATCATCATCATAATCATCATCATAATCATAATCATAACCGTCATCATAATCATCATCAGAATTCATCATCATAATCATGATCATAATCATCATCATAATCATCATCATAATCATGAGCATAATCATCATCATAATCATTATCATAATCGTCATCATATTAATCATCATAATCATCATCATAATAGTCATCATAATCATCATCATAATTCATTATATAATCATGAGCATAATCATCATCATAATCATCATCATAATTCATTATATAATCATGAGCATAATCATCATCATAATCATCATCATAATCATCATCATAATCATCATCATAATCATCATCGTCATAATCATCATCATAATCATCATCATAATCATCATCATAATCATCATCATAATCATCATCATAATCATCATCATAATCATCATCATAATCATCATCATAATCATCATCATAATCATCATCATAATCATCATCATAATCATGAGCATAACCATCATCATAATCATTATCATAATCGTCATCATAGTCATCATCATAATCGTCATCATAATCATCATCATAATCATAATCATAACCGTCGTCATAATCATCATCATAATCATCATCATAATCATCATCATAATCATCATCATAATTCATTGTATAATCATAATCATAGTCATCATCATAATCATCATCATAATCATCATCATAATCATAATCATAACCGTCGTCATAATCATCATCATAATCATCATCATAATCATCATCATAATCATCATCATAATCATGAGCATAACCATCATCATAATCATTATCATAATCGTCATCATAGTCATCATCATAATCGTCATCATAATCATCATCATAATCATAATCATAACCGTCGTCATAATCATCATCATAATCATCATCATAATATTCATCATAATCATCATCATAATCATGAGCATAACCATCATCATAATCATTATCATAATCGTCATCATAGTCATCATCATAATCGTCATCATAATCATCATCATAATCATAATCATAACCGTCGTCATAATCATCATCATAATCATCATCATAATATTCATCATAATCATCATCATAATCATGAGCATAACCATCATCATAATCATTATCACAATCGTCATCATAGTCATCATGATAATCATCATCATAATCATGAGCATAACCATCATCATAATCATTATCATAATCGTCATCATAGTCATCATGATAATCATCATCATAATCATGAGCATAACCATCATCATAATCATTATCATAATCGTCATCATAGTCATCATGATAATCATCATCATAATCATGAGCATAACCATCATCATAATCATTATCATAATCGTCATCATAGTCATCATCATAATCATCATCATAATCATCATCATGCTCATCATCATAATCATCATCATAATCATCATCATAATCATCATCATAATCATCATCATAATCATCATCATAATCATCATCATAATCATCATCATAATCATCATCATAATCATCATCATAATCATCATCATAATATTCATCATAATCATCATCATAATATTCATCATAATCATTATCATAATTATCATCATAATCATCATCATAATCATCATCATAATCATCATCATAATCATAATCATAACCGTCATCATAATCATCATCAGAATTCATCATCATAATCATGATCATAATCATCATCATAATCATCATCATAATCATCATCATAATAGTCATCATAATCATCATCATAATTCATTATATAATCATGAGCCTAATCATCATCATAATCATCATCATAATTCATTATATAATCATGAGCATAATAATCATCATAATCATCATCATAATCATCATCATAATCATCATCATAATCATCATCGTCATAATCATCATCATAATCATCATCATAATCATCATCATAATCATCATCATAATCATCATCATAATCATCATCATAATCATGAGCATAACCATCATCATAATCATTATCATAATCGTCATCATAGTCATCATGATAATCATCATAATAATCATGAGCATAACCATCATCATAATCATTATCATAATCGTCATCATAGTCATCGTCATAATCGTCATCATAATCATCATCTTAGTCATCATCATAATCATCATCATAATCATCACCATAATCACCATCATAATCATCATCATAATCATCATCATAATAGTCATCATAATCATTATCATAATCATCATCATAATCATCATCATAATCATCATCATAATCATAATCATAACCGTCATCATAATCATCATCAGAATTCATCATCATAATCATGATCATAATCATCATCATAATCATGATCATAATCATGAGCATAATCATCATCATAATCATTATCATAATCGTCATCATATTAATCATCATAATCATCATCATAATAGTCATCATAATCATCATCGTCATAATCATCATCATAATCATCATCATAATCATTATCATAATCATCATCATAATCATCATCATAATATTCATCATAATCATCATCATAATATTCATCATAATCATCATCATAATCATGAGCATAACCATCATCATAATCATTATCATAATCGTCATCATAGTCATCATGATAATCATCATCATAATCATGAGCATAACCATCATCATAATCATTATCATAATCGTCATCATAGTCATCATGATAATCATCATCATAATCATGAGCATAACCATCATCATAATCATTATCATAATCGTCATCATAGTCATCATCATAATCATCATCGTAATCATCATCATGATCATCATCATAATCATCATCATAATCATCATCATAATCATCATCATAATATTCATCATAATCATCATCATAATCATGAGCATAACCATCATCATAATCATTATCATAATCGTCATCATAGTCATCATCATAATCGTCATCATAATCATCATCATAATCATAATCATAACCGTCGTCATAATCATCATCATAATCATCATCATAATATTCATCATAATCATCATCATAATCATGAGCATAACCATCATCATAATCATTATCATAATCGTCATCATAGTCATCATGATAATCATCATCATAATCATGAGCATAACCATCATCATAATCATTATCATAATCGTCATCATAGTCATCATGATAATCATCATCATAATCATGAGCATAACCATCATCATAATCATTATCATAATCGTCATCATAGTCATCATGATAATCATCATCATAATCATGAGCATAACCATCATCATAATCATTATCATAATCGTCATCATAGTCATCATCATAATCATCATCATAATCATCATCATGATCATCATCATAATCATCATCATAATCATCATCATAATCATCATCATAATCATCATCATAATCATCATCATAATCATCATCATAATCATCATCATAATCATCATCATAATCATCATCATAATCATCATCATAATATTCATCATAATCATCATCATAATATTCATCATAATCATTATCATAATTATCATCATAATCATCATCATAATCATCATCATAATCATCATCATAATCATAATCATAACCGTCATCATAATCATCATCAGAATTCATCATCATAATCATGATCATAATCATCATCATAATCATCATCATAATCATCATCATAATAGTCATCATAATCATCATCATAATTCATTATATAATCATGAGCCTAATCATCATCATAATCATCATCATAATTCATTATATAATCATGAGCATAATAATCATCATAATCATCATCATAATCATCATCATAATCATCATCATAATCATCATCGTCATAATCATCATCATAATCATCATCATAATCATCATCATAATCATCATCATAATCATCATCATAATCATCATCATAATCATGAGCATAACCATCATCATAATCATTATCATAATCGTCATCATAGTCATCATGATAATCATCATAATAATCATGAGCATAACCATCATCATAATCATTATCATAATCGTCATCATAGTCATCGTCATAATCGTCATCATAATCATCATCTTAGTCATCATCATAATCATCATCATAATCATCACCATAATCACCATCATAATCATCATCATAATCATCATCATAATAGTCATCATAATCATTATCATAATCATCATCATAATCATCATCATAATCATCATCATAATCATAATCATAACCGTCATCATAATCATCATCAGAATTCATCATCATAATCATGATCATAATCATCATCATAATCATGATCATAATCATGAGCATAATCATCATCATAATCATTATCATAATCGTCATCATATTAATCATCATAATCATCATCATAATAGTCATCATAATCATCATCGTCATAATCATCATCATAATCATCATCATAATCATCATCATAATCATCATCATAATCATCATCATAATCATCATCATAATCATCATCATAATCATTATCATAATCATCATCATAATCATCATCATAATATTCATCATAATCATCATCATAATATTCATCATAATCATCATCATAATCATGAGCATAACCATCATCATAATCATTATCATAATCGTCATCATAGTCATCATGATAATCATCATCATAATCATGAGCATAACCATCATCATAATCATTATCATAATCGTCATCATAGTCATCATGATAATCATCATCATAATCATGAGCATAACCATCATCATAATCATTATCATAATCGTCATCATAGTCATCATCATAATCATCATCGTAATCATCATCATGATCATCATCATAATCATCATCATAATCATCATCATAATCATCATCATAATCATCATCATAGTCATCATCATAATCATGATCATAATCATTATCATAATCGTCATCATAATCATCATCATTAACATCATCATAATATTCATCATAATCATCATCATAATCATGAGCATAACCATCATCATAATCATTATCATAATCGTCATCATAGTCATCGTCATAATCGTCATCATAATCATCATCTTAGTCATCATCATAATCGTCATCATAATCATCATCATAATTCATTATATAATCATAATCATAATCATCATCATAATCATCATAATCATCATCATAATCATCATCATAATCATCATCATAATCATCATCATAATCAGCATCATAATCATCATCATAATCATCATCATAATGATCATCATAATCATCATCATAATCATCATCATAATCATCATCATAATCATCATCACAATCATCATCATAATCATCATCATAATCATCATCATAATCATGATCATAATCATGAGCATAATCATCATCATAACCATCATCATAATCATTATCATAATCGTCATCATATTAATCATCATAATCATCATCATAACCGTCGTCATAATCATCATCATAATCATCATCATAATCATCATCATAATCAGCATCATAATCATCATCATTAGCATCATCATAATATTCATCATAATCATCATCATAATCATGAGCATAACCATCATCATAATCATTATCATAACCATCATCATAATCATTATCATAATCGTCATCATAATCATCATCATAATCATCATCATAATCATCATCATAATCATCATCATAATCATGAGCATAACCATCATCATAATCATTATCATAATCGTCATCATAGTCATCATCATAATCGTCATCATAATCATCATCATAATCATAATCATAACCGTCGTCATAATCATCATCATAATCATCATCATAATCATCATCATAATCATCATCATAATCATCATCATAATTCATTGTACAATCATAATCATCATCATAATTCATTGTATAATCATAATCATAGTCATCATCATAATCATCATCATAATCATCATCATGATCATCATCATAATCATCATCATAATCATCATCATAATCATCATCATAATCATCATCATAATCATCATCATAAGCATCATCATAATCATCATCATAATCATCATCATCATCATAATCATCATCATAATCATCATCATAATCATCATCATAATATTCATCATAATCATCATCATAATATTCATCATAATCATTATCATAATCATCATCATAATCATCATCATAATCATCATCATAATCATAATCATAACCGTCATCATAATCATCATCAGAATTCATCATCATAATCATGATCATAATCAACATCATAATCATCATCATAATCATCATCATAATCATCATCATAATCATCATCATAATCATCATCATAATCATCATCATAATCATCATCATAATCATCATCATAATCATCATCATAATCATCATCATAATCATCATCATAATCATCATCATAATCATCATCATAATCATCATCATAATCATCATCATAATCATCATCATAATTCATTATATAATCATAATCATAATCATAATCATAATCATCATCATAATCATCATCATAATCATCATCATAATCATCATCATAATCATCATCATAATCATCATCATAATCATCATCATAATCATCATCATAATCATCATCATAATCATCATCATAATCATCATCATAATCATCATCATAATCATCATCATAATCATCATCATAATCATCATCATAATCATCATCATAATCATCATCATAATCATCATCATAATCATCATCATAATATTCATCATAATCATCATCATAATATTCATCATAATCATCATCATAATCATGAGCATAACCATCATCATAATCATTATCATTATCGTCATCATAGTCATCATGATAATCATCATCATAATCATGAGCATAACCATCATCATAATCATTATCATAATCGTCATCATAGTCATCATGATAATCATCATCATAATCATGAGCATAACCATCATCATAATCATTATCATAATCGTCATCATAGTCATCATCATAATCATCATCATAATCATCATCATGATCATCATCATAATCATCATCATAATCATCATCATAATCATCATCATAATCATCATCATAATATTCATCATAATCATTATCATAATCATCATCATAATCATCATCATAATCATCATCATAATCATCATCATAATCATCATCATAATCATGAGCATAATCATCATCATAATCATTATCATAATCGTCATCATATTAATCATCATAATCATCATCATAACCGTCGTCATAATCATCATCATAATCATCATCATAATCATCATCATAATCAGCATCATAATCATCATCATTAGCATCATCATAATATTCATCATAATCATCATCATAATCATGAGCATAACCATCATCACAATCATTATTATAACCATCATCATAATCATTATCATAATCGTCATCATAGTCATCATCATAATCATAACCGTCGTCATAATCATCATCATAATCATCATCATAATCATCATCATAATCATCATCATAATCATCATCATAATCATCATCATAATCATCATCATAATCATCATCATAATCATCATCATAATCATGATCATAATCATGAGCATAATCATCATCATAATCATTATCATAATCGTCAGCATATTAATCATCATAATCATCATCATAACCGTCGTCATAATCATCATCATAATCATCATCATAATCATCATCATAATCAGCATCATAATCATCATCATTAGCATCATCATAATATTCATCATAATCATCATCATAATCATGAGCATAACCATCATCATAATCATCATCATAATCATGAGCATAACCATCATCATAATCATTATCATAATCGTCATCATAGTCATCATCATAATCGTCATCATAATCATCATCATAATTCATTGTACAATCATAATCATGATCATAATTCATTGTATAATCATAATCATAGTCATCATCATAATCATCATCATAATCATCATCATAATCATCATCATAATCATCATCATAATCATCATCATAATCATGATCATAATCATGAGCATAATCATCATCATAATCATTATCATAATCGTCAGCATATTAATCATCATAATCATCATCATAACCGTCGTCATAATCATCATCATAATCATCATCATAATCATCATCATAATCAGCATCATAATCATCATCATTAGCATCATCATAATATTCATCATAATCATAATCATAACCGTCATCATAATCATGATCATAATCATCATCATAATCATCATCATAATCATGAGCATAATCATCATCATAATCATTATCATAATCGTCATCATATTAATCATCATAATCATCATCATAATAGTCATCATAATCATCATCATAATTCATTATATAATCATGAGCATAATCATCATCATAATCATCATCATAATTCATTATATAATCATGAGCATAATCATCATCATAATCATCATCATAATCATCATCATAATCATCATCATAATCATCATCGTCATAATCATCATCATAATCATCATCATAATCATCATCATAATCATCATCATAATCATCATCATAATCATCATCATAATCATCATCATAATCATCCTCATAATCATCATCATAATCATCATCATAATCATCATCATAATCATGAGCATAACCATCATCATAATCATTATCATAATCGTCATCATAGTCATCATCATAATCGCCATCATAATCATCATCATAATCATAATCATAACCGTCGTCATAATCATCATCATAATCATAATCATAACCGTCATCATAATCATCATCAGAATTCATTGTATAATCATAATCATCATCATAATTCATTGTATAATCATAATCATAGTCATCATCATAATCATCATCATAATCATCATCATAATCATCATCATAATCATCATCATAATATTCATCATAATCATCATCATAATCATGAGCATAACCATCATCATAATCATTATCATAATCGTCATCATAGTCATCATGATAATCATCATCATAATCATGAGCATAACCATCATCATAATCATTATCATAATCGTCATCATAGTCATCATGATAATCATCATCATAATCATGAGCATAACCATCATCATAATCATTATCATAATCGTCATCATAGTCATCATCATAATCATCATCATAATCATCATCATGATCATCATCATAATCATCATCATAATCATCATCATAATCATCATCATAATCATCATCATAATCATCATCATAATCATCATCATAATCATCATCATAATCATCATCATAATCATCATCATAATCATCATCATAATATTCATCATAATCATCATCATAATATTCATCATAATCATTATCATAATCATCATCATAATCATCATCATAATCATCATCATAATCATCATCATAATCATAATCATAACCGTCATCATAATCATCATCAGAATTCATCATCATAATCATGATCATAATCATCATCATAATCATCATCATAATCATCATCATAATAGTCATCATAATCATCATCATAATTCATTATATAATCATGAGCATAATCATCATCATAATCATCATCATAATTCATTATATAATCATGAGCATAATAATCATCATAATCATCATCATAATCATCATCATAATCATCATCATAATCATCATCATAATCATGAGCATAACCATCATCATAATCATTATCATAATCGTCATCATAGTCATCATGATAATCATCATAATAATCATGAGCATAACCATCATCATAATCATTATCATAATCGTCATCATAGTCATCGTCATAATCGTCATCATAATCATCATCTTAGTCATCATCATAATCATCATCATAATCATCACCATAATCACCATCATAATCATCATCTTAATCATCATCATAATAGTCATCATAATCATTATCATAATCATCATCATAATCATCATCATAATCATCATCATAATCATAATCATAACCGTCATCATAATCATCATCAGAATTCATCATCATAATCATGATCATAATCATCATCATAATCATGATCATAATCATGAGCATAATCATCATCATAATCATTATCATAATCGTCATCATATTAATCATCATAATCATCATCATAATAGTCATCATAATCATCATCGTCATAATCATCATCATAATCATCATCATAATCATCATCATAATCATCATCATAATCATCATCATAATCATCATCATAATCATCATCATAATCATCATCATAATCATCATCATAATCATCATCATAATCATCATCATAATCATCATCATAATATTCATCATAATCATCATCATAATATTCATCATAATCATCATCATAATCATGAGCATAACCATCATCATAATCATTATCATAATCGTCATCATAGTCATCATGATAATCATCATCATAATCATGAGCATAACCATCATCATAATCATTATCATAATCGTCATCATAGTCATCATGATAATCATCATCATAATCATGAGCATAACCATCATCATAATCATTATCATAATCGTCATCATAGTCATCATCATAATCATCATCATAATCATCATCATGATCATCATCATAATCATCATCATAATCATCATCATAATCATCATCATAATCATCATCATAATCATCATCATAATCATTATCATAATCGTCATCATAATCATCATCATTAACATCATCATAATATTCATCATAATCATCATCATAATCATGAGCATAACCATCATCATAATCATTATCATAATCGTCATCATAGTCATCATCATAATCATCATCATAATCATCATCATGATCATCATCATAATCATCATCATAATCATCATCATAATCATCATCATAATCAGCATCATAATCATCATCATAATCATCATCATAATGATCATCATAATCATCATCATAATCATCATCATAATCATCATCATAATCATCATCATAATCATCATCATAATCATCATCATAATCATCATCATAATCATGATCATAATCATGAGCATAATCATCATCATAACCATCATCATAATCATTATCATAATCGTCATCATATTAATCATCATAATCATCATCATAACCGTCGTCATAATCATCATCATAATCATCATCATAATCATCATCATAATCAGCATAATAATCATCATCATTAGCATCATCATAATATTCATCATAATCATCATCATAATCATGAGCATAACCATCATCATAATCATTATCATAACCATCATCATAATCATTATCATAATCGTCATCATAATCATCATCATAATCATCATCATAATCATCATCATAATCATGAGCATAACCATCATCATAATCATTATCATAATCGTCATCATAGTCATCATCATAATCGTCATCATAATCGTCATCATAATCATAATCATAACCGTCGTCATAATCATCATCATAATCATCATCATAATCATCATCATAATCATCATCATAATCATCATCATAATTCATTGTATAATCATAATCATAGTCATCATCATAATCATCATCATAATCATCATCATAATCATCATAATAATCATCATCATAATCATCATCATAATCATCATCATAATCATCATCATAATCATCATCATAATCATCATCATAATCATCATCATAATCATCATCATAATCATCATCATAATCTTCATCATAATCCTTATCATAATATTCATCATAATCATCATCATAATCATGAGCATAACCATCATCATAATCATTATCATAATCGTCATCATAGTCATCATGATAATCATCATCATAATCATGAGCATAACCATCATCATAATCATTATAATAATCGTCATCATAGTCATCATGATAATCATCATCATAATCATGAGCATAACCATCATCATAATCATTATCATAATCGTCATCATAGTCATCATCATAATCACCATCATAATCATCATCATGATCATCATCATAATCATCATCATAATCATCATCATAATCATCATCATAATCATCATCATAATCATCATCATAATCATCATCATAATCATCATCATAATCATCATCATAATCATCATCATAATCATCATCATAATATTCATCATAATCATCATCATAATATTCATCATAATCATTATCATAATCATCATCATAATCATCATCATAATATTCATCATAATCCTTATCATAATATTCATCATAATCATCATCATAATCATGAGCATAACCATCATCATAATCATTATCATAATCGTCATCATAGTCATCATGATAATCATCATCATAATCATGAGCATAACCATCATCATAATCATTATAATAATCGTCATCATAGTCATCATGATAATCATCATCATAATCATGAGCATAACCATCATCATAATCATTATCATAATCGTCATCATAGTCATCATCATAATCATCATCATTATCATCATCATGATCATCATCATAATCATCATCATAATCATCATCATAATCATCATCATAATCATCATCATAATCATCATCATAATCATCATCATAATCATCATCATAATCATCATCATAATCATCATCATAATCATCATCATAATATTCATCATAATCATCATCATAATATTCATCATAATCATTATCATAATCATCATCATAATCATCATCATAATCATCATCATAATCATAATCATAACCGTCATCATAATCATCATCAGAATTCATCATCATAATCATGATCATAATCATCATCATAATCATCATCATAATCATGAGCATAATCATCATCATAATCATTATCATAATCGTCATCATATTAATCATCATAATCATCATCATAATAGTCATCATAATCATCATCATAATTCATTATATAATCATGAGCATAATCATCATCATAATCATAATCATAACCGTCGTCATAATCATCATCATAATCATCATCATAATCATCATCATAATTCATTGTATAATCATAATCATAGTCATCATCATAATCATCATCATAATCATCATCATAATCATCATCATAATCATCATCATAATCATCATCATAATCATCATCATAATCATCATCATAATCATCATCATAATATTCATCATAATCATCATCATAATCATGAGCATAACCATCACCATAATCATTATCATAATCGTCATCATAGTCATCATGATAATCATCATCATAATCATGAGCATAACCATCATCATAATCATTATCATAATCGTCATCATAGTCATCATGATAATCATCATCATAATCATGAGCATAACCATCATCATAATCATTATCATAATCGTCATCATAGTCATCATCATAATCATCATCATAATCATCATCATGATCATCATCATAATCATCATCATAATCATCATCATAATCATCATCATGATCATCATCATAATCATCATCATAATCATCATCATAATCATCATCATAATCATCATCATAATCATCATCATAATCATCATCATAATCATCATCATAATATTCATCATAATCATCATCATAATATTCATCATAATCATTATCATAATCATCATCATAATCATCATCATAATCGTCATCATAGTCATCATGATAATCATCATAATAATCATGAGCATAACCATCATCATAATCATTATCATAATCGTCATCATAGTCATCGTCATAATCGTCATCATAATCATCATCTTAGTCATCATCATAATCATCATCATAATCATCACCATAATCACAATCATAATCATCATCATAATCATCATCATAATAGTCATCATAATCATTATCATAATCATCATCATAATCATCATCATAATCATCATCATAATCATCATCATAATTCATTGTATAATCATAATCATCATCATAATTCATTGTATAATCATAATCATAGTCATCATCATAATCATCATCATAATCATCATCATAATCATCATCATAATCATCATCATAATCATCATCATAATCATCATCATAATCATCATCATAATCATCATCATAATATTCATCATAATCATCATCATTATCATGAGCATAACCATCACCATAATCATTATCATAATCGTCATCATAGTCATCATGATAATCATCATCATAATCATGAGCATAACCATCATCATAATCATTATCATAATCGTCATCATAGTCATCATGATAATCATCATCATAATCATGAGCATAACCATCATCATAATCATTATCATAATCGTCATCATAGTCATCATCATAATCATCATCATAATCATCATCATGATCATCATCATAATCATCATCATAATCATCATCATAATCATCATCATAATCATCATCATAATCATCATCATAATCATCATCATAATCATCATCATAATCATCAACATAATCATCATCATAATCATCATCATAATCATCATCATAATATTCATCATAATCATCATCATAATATTCATCATAATCATTATCATAATCATCATCATAATCATCATCATAATCGTCATCATAGTCATCATGATAATCATCATAATAATCATGAGCATAACCATCATCATAATCATTATCATAATCGTCATCATAGTCATCGTCATAATCGTCATCATAATCATCATCTTAGTCATCATCATAATCATCATCATAATCATCACCATAATCACCATCATAATCATCATCATAATCATCATCATAATAGTCATCATAATCATTATCATAATCATCATCATAATCATCATCATAATCATCATCATAATCATCATCATAATCATCATCATAATCATCATCATAATCATCATCATAATATTCATCATAATCATCATCATAATATTCATCATAATCATTATCATAATCATCATCATAATCATCATCATAATCATCATCATAATCATAATCATAACCGTCATCATAATCATCATCAGAATTCATCATCATAATCATGATCATAATCATCATCATAATCATCATCATAATCATGAGCATAATCATCATCATAATCATTATCATAATCGTCATCATATTAATCATCATAATCATCATCATAATAGTCATCATAATCATCATCATAATTCATTATATAATCATGAGCATAATCATCATCATAACCATCATCATAATCATTATCATAATCGTCATCATAGTCATCATGATAATCATCATCATAATAATGAGCATAACCATCATCATAATCATTATAATAATCGTCATCATAGTCATCATGATAATCATCATCATAATCATGAGCATAACCATCATCATAATCATTATCATAATCGTCATCATAGTCATCATCATAATCATCATCATAATCATCATCATGATCATCATCATAAGCATCATCATAATCATCATCATAATCATTATCATAATCATCATCATAATCATCATCATAATCATCATCATAATCATCATCATATTCATCATCATAATCATCATCATAATCATCATCATAATATTCATCATAATCATTATCATAATCATCATCATAATCATCATCATAATCATCATCATAATCATAATCATAACCGTCCTCATAATCATCATCAGAATTCATCATCATAATCATGATCATAATCATCATCATAATCATCATCATAATCATGAGCATAATCATCATCATAATCATTATCATAATCGTCATCATATTAATCATCATAATCATCATCATAATAGTCATCATAATCATCATCATAATTCATTATATAATCATGAGCATAATCATCATCATAATCATCATCATAATTCATTATATAATCATGAGCATAATCATCATCATAATCATCATCATAATCATCATCATAATCATCATCATAATCATCATCATAATCATCATCGTCATAATCATCATCATAATCATCATCATAATCATCATCATAATCATCATCATAATCATCATCATAATCATCATCATAATCATCATCATAATCATCATCATAATCATCATCATAATCATCATCATAATATTCATCATAATCATCATCATAATCATGAGCATAACCATCATCATAATCATTATCATAATCGTCATCATAGTCATCATGATAATCATCATCATAATCATGAGCATAACCATCATCATAATCATTATCATAATCGTCATCATAGTCATCGTCATAATCGTCATCATAATCATCATCTTAGTCATCATCATAATCATCATCATAATCATCACCATAATCACCATCATAATCATCATCATAATCATCATCATAATAGTCATCATAATCATTATCATAATCATCATCATAATCATCATCATAATCATCATCATAATCATCATCATAATCATAATCATAACCGTCATCATAATCATCATCAGAATTCATCATCATAATCATGATCATAATCATCATCATAATCATGATCATAATCATGAGCATAATCATCATCATAATCATTATCATAATCGTCATCATATTAATCATCATAATCATCATCATAATTCATTATATAATCATGAGCATAATCATCATCATAATCATCATCATAATCATCCTCATAATCATCATCATAATCATCATCATAATTCATTGTATAATCATAATCATCATCATAATTCATTGTATAATCATAATCATAGTCATCATCATAATCATCATCATAATCATCATCATAATCATCATCATAATCATCATCATAATATTCATCATAATCATCATCATAATCATGAGCATAACCATCACCATAATCATTATCATAATCGTCATCATAGTCATCATGATAATCATCATCATAATCATGAGCATAACCAGCATCATAATCATTATCATAATCGTCATCATAGTCATCATGATAATCATCATCATAATCATGAGCATAACCATCATCATAATCATTATCATAATCGTCATCATAGTCATCATCATAATCATCATCATAATCATCATCATAATCATCATCATAATCATCATCATAATCATAATCATAACCGTCATCATAATCATCATCAGAATTCATCATCATAATCATGATCATAATCATCATCATAATCATCATCATAATCATGAGCATAATCATCATCATAATCATTTTCATAATCGTCATCATATTAATCATCATAATCATCATCATAATAGTCATCATAATCATCATCATAATTCATTATATAATCATGAGCATAATCATCATCATAATCATCATCATAATTCATTATATAATCATGAGCATAATCATCATCATAATCATCATCATAATCATCATCATAATCATCATCATAATATTCATCATAATCATTATCATAATCATCATCATAATCATCATCATAATCATCAT
Organism: Coelioxys conoideus; assembly: GCA_947623535.1. Classification (NCBI taxonomy): domain Eukaryota; kingdom Metazoa; phylum Arthropoda; class Insecta; order Hymenoptera; family Megachilidae; genus Coelioxys; species Coelioxys conoideus. The sequence goes on along the minus strand of CANQJN010000031.1, from coordinate 622,435 downwards.
CATAATCATAATCATAACCGTCCTCATAATCATCATCAGAATTCATCATCATAATCATGATCATAATCATCATCATAATCGTCATCATAATCATGAGCATAATCATCATCATAATCATTATCATAATCGTCATCATATTAATCATCATAATCATCATCATAATAGTCATCATAATCATCATCATAATTCATTATATAATCATGAGCATAATCATCATCATAATTCATTATATAATCATGAGCATAATCATCATCATAATCATCATCATAATCATCATCATAATCATCATCATAATCATCATCGTCATAATCATCATCATAATCATCATCATAATCATCATCATAATCATCATCATAATCATCGTCATAATCATCATCATAATCATCATCATAATCATCATCATAATCATCATCATAATCATCATCATAATATTCATCATAATCATCATCATAATCATGAGCATAACCATCATCATAATCATTATCATAATCGTCATCATAGTCATCGTCATAATCGTCATCATAATCATCATCTTAGTCATCATCATAATCATCATCATAATCATCACCATAATCACGATCATAATCATCGTCATAATCATCATCATAATAGTCATCATAATCATTATCATAATCATCATCATAATCATCATCATAATCATCATCATAATCATAATCATAACCGTCATCATAATCATCATCAGAATTCATCATCATAATCATGATCATAATCATCATCATAATCATGATCATAATCATGAGCATAATCATCATCATAATCATTATCATAATCGTCATCATATTAATCATCATAATCATCATCATAATTCATTATATAATCATGAGCATAATCATCATCATAATCATCATCATAATCATCCTCATAATCATCATCATAATCATCATCGTCATAATCATCATCATAATCATCATCATAATCATCATCATAATCATCATCATAATATTCATCATAATAGTCATCATAATCATCATCATAATCATAATCTTAATCATCATCATAATCATCATCGTCATAATCATCATCATAATCATCATCATAATAGTCATCATAATCATCATCAGAATTCATCATCATAATCATTATCATAATCATCATCATAATCATGATCATCATCATGAGCATAATCATCATAATAATCATTATCATAATCGTCATCATATTAATCATCATAATCATCATCATAATAGTCATCATAATCATTATCATAATTCATTATATAATCATCATCATAATCATCATCATAATCATCATCATAATCATCATCATAATCATCATCATAATCATAATCATAATCATCATCATAATCATTATCATAATCATCATCATAATCATCATCATAATCAGCATCATAATCATCATCATAATCATCATCATAACCGTCATCATAATCATCATCATAATCATCATCATAGTCATCATCATAATAGTCCTCATAATGGTCATCATTATATTCATCATAATCATCATCATAATCATCATAATCGTCATCATAATCATCATCATAATCATCATCATAATCATCATCATAATCATCATCATAATCATCATCATAATCATCATCATGATCATCATCATAATCGTCATCATAGTCATCATCATAATCGTCATCATAATCATCATCATAGTCATCATCATAATAGTCATCATAATCGTCATGATTATAGTCATAGTACTCATCATCATAATCAACATCACAATCATCATCATCATCATCATAATCATCATCATAATCATCATCATAATCATCATCATAATCATCATCATAATCATTATCATAATCATCATCAGAATCATCATCATAATATTCATCATAATCATCATAATCATGAGCATAACCATCATCACAATGATTATCATAATCGTCATCATAGTCATCATCATAATCATCATCATAATCATCATCATAATCATCATCATAATCATCATCATAATCATAATCATAACCGTCATCATAATCATCATCAGAATTCATCATCATAATCATGATCATAATCATCATCATAATCATCATCATAATCATGAGCATAATCATCATCATAATCATTTTCATAATCGTCATCATATTAATCATCATAATCATCATCATAATAGTCATCATAATCATCATCATAATTCATTATATAATCATGAGCATAATCATCATCATAATCATCATCATAATTCATTATATAATCATGAGCATAATCATCATCATAATCATCATCATAATCATCATCATAATCATCATCATAATATTCATCATAATCATTATCATAATCATCATCATAATCATCATCATAATCATCATCATAATCATAATCATAACCGTCCTCATAATCATCATCAGAATTCATCATCATAATCATGATCATAATCATCATCATAATCGTCATCATAATCATGAGCATAATCATCATCATAATCATTATCATAATCGTCATCATATTAATCATCATAATCATCATCATAATAGTCATCATAATCATCATCATAATTCATTATATAATCATGAGCATAATCATCATCATAATTCATTATATAATCATGAGCATAATCATCATCATAATCATCATCATAATCATCATCATAATCATCATCATAATCATCATCGTCATAATCATCATCATAATCATCATCATAATCATCATCATAATCATCATCATAATCATCGTCATAATCATCATCATAATCATCATCATAATCATCATCATAATCATCATCATAATCATCATCATAATATTCATCATAATCATCATCATAATCATGAGCATAACCATCATCATAATCATTATCATAATCGTCATCATAGTCATCGTCATAATCGTCATCATAATCATCATCTTAGTCATCATCATAATCATCATCATAATCATCACCATAATCACGATCATAATCATCGTCATAATCATCATCATAATAGTCATCATAATCATTATCATAATCATCATCATAATCATCATCATAATCATCATCATAATCATAATCATAACCGTCATCATAATCATCATCAGAATTCATCATCATAATCATGATCATAATCATCATCATAATCATGATCATAATCATGAGCATAATCATCATCATAATCATTATCATAATCGTCATCATATTAATCATCATAATCATCATCATAATTCATTATATAATCATGAGCATAATCATCATCATAATCATCATCATAATCATCCTCATAATCATCATCATAATCATCATCGTCATAATCATCATCATAATCATCATCATAATCATCATCATAATCATCATCATAATATTCATCATAATAGTCATCATAATCATCATCATAATCATAATCTTAATCATCATCATAATCATCATCGTCATAATCATCATCATAATCATCATCATAATAGTCATCATAATCATCATCAGAATTCATCATCATAATCATTATCATAATCATCATCATAATCATGATCATCATCATGAGCATAATCATCATAATAATCATTATCATAATCGTCATCATATTAATCATCATAATCATCATCATAATAGTCATCATAATCATTATCATAATTCATTATATAATCATCATCATAATCATCATCATAATCATCATCATAATCATCATCATAATCATCATCATAATCATAATCATAATCATCATCATAATCATTATCATAATCATCATCATAATCATCATCATAATCAGCATCATAATCATCATCATAATCATCATCATAACCGTCATCATAATCATCATCATAATCATCATCATAGTCATCATCATAATAGTCCTCATAATGGTCATCATTATATTCATCATAATCATCATCATAATCATCATAATCGTCATCATAATCATCATCATAATCATCATCATAATCATCATCATAATCATCATCATAATCATCATCATAATCATCATCATGATCATCATCATAATCGTCATCATAGTCATCATCATAATCGTCATCATAATCATCATCATAGTCATCATCATAATAGTCATCATAATCGTCATGATTATAGTCATAGTACTCATCATCATAATCAACATCACAATCATCATCATCATCATCATAATCATCATCATAATCATCATCATAATCATCATCATAATCATCATCATAATCATTATCATAATCATCATCAGAATCATCATCATAATATTCATCATAATCATCATAATCATGAGCATAACCATCATCACAATGATTATCATAATCGTCATCATAATCATCATCATAATCCTCATCATAATCCTCATCATAATAATCACCAGAATCCTCATCATAATCATCATCATAATCATCATCATAATCATGATCATAATCATCATCATAATCATGATCATAATCATGAGCATAATCATTATCATTATCATCATCATAACCGTCATCATAATCATCATCATAATCATCATCATAATCACCATCATAATCACCATCATAATCACTATCACAATAGTCATCATAATCATTATCATAATCATCATCATAATCATCATCATAATCATCATCATAATCATAATCATAATCATAACCGTCATCATAATCATCATCATAATCATCATCATAATCATCAACATAACCATCATCATAACCATCAGCATCATAATCATCATCATTAGCATCATCATAATCATCATCATAACCACCATCATAATCACCATCATAATCACCATCACAATGTTCATCATAATCATTATCATAATCATCATCATAATCATCATCATAATCATCATGATAATCATAATCATAACCGTCATCATAATCATCATCATAATCATCATTATAATAATCATTATAATCATCATCATAGTCATCATCATAATCATCATCATAATCAGCATCATAATCATCATCATTAGCATCATCATAATCAGCATCATAATATTCATCATAATCATGAGCATAACCATCATCATAATCATTATCATAATCGTCATCATAGTCATCATCATAATCATAACCGTCGTCATAATCATCATCATAATCATCATCATAATCATCACCATAATCATCATCATAATCATCATCATAATCATCATCATAATTCATTATATAATCATCATCATAATCATCATCATAATCATCATCATAATCATCATCATAATCAGCATCATAATCATCATCATTAGCATCATCATAATCAGCATCATAATATTCATCATAATCATGAGCATAACCATCATCATAATCATTATCATAATCGTCATCATAGTCATCATCATAATCATAACCGTCGTCATAATCATCATCATAATCATCATCATAATCGTCATCACAATCATCATCTTAATCATTATCATAATCGTCATCATAATCCTCATCATAATCATCATCATAATCATCATCATAATCATCATCATAATCATCATCATAATCATCATCATAATCATCATCATAATCATCATCATAATCATCATCATAACCGTCGTCATAATCATCATCATAATCATCATCATAGTGATCATCATAACAGTCATCATAATCATCATCATAATCATCATCATAGTCATCATCATAATAGTCCTCATAATCATGAGCATAACCATCATCACAATGATTATCATAATCGTCATCATAGTCATCATCATAACCGTCACCATAATCATCATCATAATCATCATCGTAATATTCATCATAATCATCATCATAATCATGAGCATAACCATCATCATAATCATTATCATAATCGTCATCATAGTCATCATCATAATCATCATCATAATCATGAGCATAACCATCATCATAATCATTATCATAATCATCATCATAATCATCATCATGATCATCATCATAATCGTCATCATAGTCATCATCATAATCGTCATCATAATCATCATCATAGTCATCATCATAATAGTAATCATAATCGTCATCATTATAGTCATAGTAATCATCATCATAATCATCATCATAATCATCATCATAATCATCATCATAGTCATCATCATAATAGTCCTCATAATCATGAGCATAACCATCATCACAAAGATTAGCATAATCGTCATCATAGTCATCAACATAACCGTCACCATAATCATCATCATAATCATCATCGTAATATTCATCATAATCATCATCATAATCATGAGCATAACCATCATCATAATCATTATCATAATCGTCATCATAGTCATCATCATAATCATCATCATAATCAGCATCATAATCATCATCATAATCATCATCATAACCGTCATCATAATCATCATCATAATCATCATCATAGTCATCATCATAATAGTCCTCATAATGGTCATCATTATATTCATCATAATCATCATCATAATCATCATAATCGTCATCATAATCATCATCATAATCATCATCATAATCATCATCATAATCATCATCATAATCATCATCATAATCATCATCATGATCATCATCATAATCGTCATCATAGTCATCATCATAATCGTCATCATAATCGTCACCATAGTCATCATCATAATAGTCATCATAATCGTCATGATTATAGTCATAGTACTCATCATCATAATCAACATCACAATCATCATCATAATCATCATCATAATCATCATCATAATCATCATCATAATCATCATCATAATCATCATCATAATCATTATCATAATCATCATCAGAATCATCATCATAATATTCATCATAATCATCATAATCATGAGCATAACCATCATCACAATGATTATCATAATCGTCATCATAGTCATCATCATAATCGTCACCATAATCATCATCATAATCGTCACCATAATCATCATCATAATCATCATCATAATCATCATCATAATCATCATCATAATTATCAACATAATAGTCATCATAATAGTCATCATAATCATCATTATAATTCATCATCATAATCATAAGCATAATCATCATCATAATCATCATCATAATCATTATCATAATCATCATCATAATCCTCATCATAATCCTCATCATAATAATCACCATAATCCTCATCATAATCATCATCATAATCATCATCATAATCATGATCATAATCATCATCATAATCATGATCATAATCATGAGCATAATCATTATCATTATCATCATCATAACCGTCATCATAATCATCATCATAATCATCATCATAATCACCATCATAATCACCATCATAATCACTATCACAATAGTCATCATAATCATTATCATAATCATCATCATAATCATCATCATAATCATCATCATAATCATAATCATAACCGTCATCATAATCATCATCATAATCATCATCATAATCATCAACATAACCATCATCATAACCATCAGCATCATAATCATCATCATTAGCATCATCATAATCATCATCATAATCACCATCATAATCACCATCATAATCACCATCACAATATTCATCATAATCATTATCATAATCATCATCATAATCATCATCATAATCATCATCATAATCATAATCATAACCGTCATCATAATCATCATCATAATCATCATTATAATAATCATCATAATCATCATCATAGTCATCATCATAATCATCATCATAATCACCATCATAATCATCATCTTAATCATAATCATAACCGTCATCATATTAATCATCATAATCATCATCATAATTCATTATATAATCATCATCATAATCATCATCATAATCATCATCATAATCATCATCATAATCATCATCATAATCATCATCATAATCAGCATCATGATCATCATCATTAGCATCATCATAATCATAATCATAATATTCATCATAATCATGAGCATAACCATCATCATAATCATTATCATAATCGTCATCATAGTCATCATCATAATCATAACCGTCGTCATAATCATCATCATAATCATCATCATAATCATCATCATAATTCATTATATAATCATAATCATAATCATCATCATAATCATCATCATAATCATAATCATAACCGTCGTCATAATCATCATCATAATCATCATCATAATCATCATCATAATTCATTGTATAATCATAATCATCATCATAATTCATTGTATAATCATAATCATAGTCATCATCATAATCATCATCATAATCATCATCATAATCATCATCATAATCATCATCATAATCATCATCATAATCATCATCATAATCATCATCATAATCATCATCATAATCATCATCATAATCATCATCATAATCATCATCATAATCATCATCATAATCATCATCATAATCATCATCATAATCATCATCATAATCATCATCATAATTCATTATATAATCATAATCATAATCATAATCATAATCATCATCATAATCATCATCATAATCATCATCATAATCATCATCATAATCATCATCATAATCATCATCATAATCATCATCATAATCGTCATCATAGTCATCATCATAATCGTCATCATAATCATCATCATAATCATAATCATAACCGTCGTCATAATCATCATCATAATCATCATCATAATCATCATCATAATCATCATCATAATCATCATCATAATTCATTGTACAATCATAATCATCATCATAATTCATTGTATAATCATAATCATAGTCATCATCATAATCATCATCATAGTCATCATCATAATAGTCCTCATAATCATGAGCATAACCATCATCACAATGATTATCATAATCGTCATCATAGTCATCATCATAACCGTCACCATAATCATCATCATAATCATCATCGTAATATTCATCATAATCATCATCATAATCATGAGCATAACCATCATCATAATCATTATCATAATCGTCATCATAGTCATCATCATAATCATCATCATAATCATGAGCATAACCATCATCATAATCATTATCATAATCATCATCATAATCATCATCATGATCATCATCATAATCGTCATCATAGTCATCATCATAATCGTCATCATAATCATCATCATAGTCATCATCATAATAGTCATCATAATCGTCATCATTATAGTCATAGTAATCATCATCATAATCATCATCACAATCATCATCATAATCATTATCATAATCGTCATCATAATCCTCATCATAATCATCATCATAATCATCATCATAATCATCATCATAATCATCACCATAATCATCATCATAATCATCATCATAGTCATCATCATAATAGTCCTCATAATCATGAGCATAACCATCATCACAAAGATTAGCATAATCGTCATCATAGTCATCAACATAACCGTCACCATAATCATCATCATAATCATCATCGTAATATTCATCATAATCATCATCATAATCATGAGCATAACCATCATCATAATCATTATCATAATCGTCATCATAGTCATCATCATAATCATCATCATAATCAGCATCATAATCATCATCATAATCATCATCATAACCGTCATCATAATCATCATCATAATCATCATCATAGTCATCATCATAATAGTCCTCATAATGGTCATCATTATATTCATCATAATCATCATCATAATCATCATAATCGTCATCATAATCATCATCATAATCATCATCATAATCATCATCATAATCATCATCATAATCATCATCATAATCATCATCATGATCATCATCATAATCGTCATCATAGTCATCATCATAATCGTCATCATAATCGTCACCATAGTCATCATCATAATAGTCATCATAATCGTCATGATTATAGTCATAGTACTCATCATCATAATCAACATCACAATCATCATCATAATCATCATCATAATCATCATCATAATCATCATCATAATCATCATCATAATCATCATCATAATCATTATCATAATCATCATCAGAATCATCATCGTAATATTCATCATAATCATCATAATCATGAGCATAACCATCATCACAATGATTATCATAATCGTCATCATAGTCATCATCATAATCGTCACCATAATCATCATCATAATCGTCACCATAATCATCATCATAATCATCATCATAATCATCATCATAATCATCATCATAATTATCAACATAATAGTCATCATAATAGTCATCATAATCATCATTATAATTCATCATCATAATCATAAGCATAATCATCATCATAATCATCATCATAATCATTATCATAATCATCATCATAATCCTCATCATAATCCTCATCATAATAATCACCATAATCCTCATCATAATCATCATCATAATCATCATCATAATCATGATCATAATCATCATCATAATCATCATCATAATCATGAGCATAATCATTATCATTATCATCATCATAACCGTCATCATAATCATCATCATAATCATCATCATAATCATCATCATAATCATCATCATAATTCATTATATAATCATAATCATAATCATAATCATAATCATCATCATAATCATCATCATAATCATCATCATAATCATCATCATAATCATCATCATAATCATCATCATAATCATCATCATAATCGTCATCATAGTCATCATCATAATCGTCATCATAATCATCATCATAATCATAATCATAACCGTCGTCATAATCATCATCATAATCATCATCATAATCATCATCATAATCATCATCATAATCATCATCATAATTCATTGTACAATCATAATCATCATCATAATTCATTGTATAATCATAATCATAGTCATCATCATAATCATCATCATAGTCATCATCATAATAGTCCTCATAATCATGAGCATAACCATCATCACAATGATTATCATAATCGTCATCATAGTCATCATCATAACCGTCACCATAATCATCATCATAATCATCATCGTAATATTCATCATAATCATCATCATAATCATGAGCATAACCATCATCATAATCATTATCATAATCGTCATCATAGTCATCATCATAATCATCATCATAATCATGAGCATAACCATCATCATAATCATTATCATAATCATCATCATAATCATCATCATGATCATCATCATAATCGTCATCATAGTCATCATCATAATCGTCATCATAATCATCATCATAGTCATCATCATAATAGTCATCATAATCGTCATCATTATAGTCATAGTAATCATCATCATAATCATCATCACAATCATCATCATAATCATTATCATAATCGTCATCATAATCCTCATCATAATCATCATCATAATCATCATCATAATCATCATCATAATCATCACCATAATCATCATCATAATCATCATCATAGTCATCATCATAATAGTCCTCATAATCATGAGCATAACCATCATCACAAAGATTAGCATAATCGTCATCATAGTCATCAACATAACCGTCACCATAATCATCATCATAATCATCATCGTAATATTCATCATAATCATCATCATAATCATGAGCATAACCATCATCATAATCATTATCATAATCGTCATCATAGTCATCATCATAATCATCATCATAATCAGCATCATAATCATCATCATAATCATCATCATAACCGTCATCATAATCATCATCATAATCATCATCATAGTCATCATCATAATAGTCCTCATAATGGTCATCATTATATTCATCATAATCATCATCATAATCATCATAATCGTCATCATAATCATCATCATAATCATCATCATAATCATCATCATAATCATCATCATAATCATCATCATAATCATCATCATGATCATCATCATAATCGTCATCATAGTCATCATCATAATCGTCATCATAATCGTCACCATAGTCATCATCATAATAGTCATCATAATCGTCATGATTATAGTCATAGTACTCATCATCATAATCAACATCACAATCATCATCATAATCATCATCATAATCATCATCATAATCATCATCATAATCATCATCATAATCATCATCATAATCATTATCATAATCATCATCAGAATCATCATCGTAATATTCATCATAATCATCATAATCATGAGCATAACCATCATCACAATGATTATCATAATCGTCATCATAGTCATCATCATAATCGTCACCATAATCATCATCATAATCGTCACCATAATCATCATCATAATCATCATCATAATCATCATCATAATCATCATCATAATTATCAACATAATAGTCATCATAATAGTCATCATAATCATCATTATAATTCATCATCATAATCATAAGCATAATCATCATCATAATCATCATCATAATCATTATCATAATCATCATCATAATCCTCATCATAATCCTCATCATAATAATCACCATAATCCTCATCATAATCATCATCATAATCATCATCATAATCATGATCATAATCATCATCATAATCATCATCATAATCATGAGCATAATCATTATCATTATCATCATCATAACCGTCATCATAATCATCATCATAATCATCATCATAATCACCATCATAATCACCATCATAATCACTATCACAATAGTCATCATAATCATTATCATAATCATCATCATAATCATCATCATAATCATCATCATAATCATAATCATAACCGTCATCATAATCATCATCATAATCATCATCATAATCATCAACATAACCATCATCATAACCATCAGCATCATAATCATCATCATTAGCATCATCATAATCATCATCATAATCACCATCATAATCACCATCATAATCACCATCACAATATTCATCATAATCATTATCATAATCATCATCATAATCATCATCATAATCATCATCATAATCATAATCATAACCGTCATCATAATCATCATCATAATCATCATTATAATAATCATCATAATCATCATCATAGTCATCATCATAATCATCATCATAATCACCATCATAATCATCATCTTAATCATAATCATAACCGTCATCATATTAATCATCATAATCATCATCATAATTCATTATATAATCATCATCATAATCATCATCATAATCATCATCATAATCATCATCATAATCATCATCATAATCATCATCATAATCAGCATCATGATCATCATCATAATCATAATCATAATATTCATCATAATCATGAGCATAACCATCATCATAATCATTATCATAATCGTCATCATAGTCATCATCATAATCATAACCGTCGTCATAATCATCATCATAATCATCATCATAATCATCATCATAATCATCATCATAATCATCATCATAATCATCATCATAATTCATTATATAATCATAATCATAATCATCATCATAATCATCATCATAATCATCATCATAATCATCATCATAATCATCATCATAATCATCATCATAATCATCATCATAATCATGAGCATAACCATCATCATAATCATTATCATAATCGTCATCATAGTCATCATCATAATCGTCATCATAATCATCATCATAATCATAATCATAACCGTCGTCATAATCATCATCATAATCATCATCATAATCATCATCATAATTCATTGTATAATCATAATCATCATCATAATTCATTGTATAATCATAATCATAGTCATCATCATAATCATCATCATAGTCATCATCATAATAGTCCTCATAATCATGAGCATAACCATCATCACAATGATTATCATAATCGTCATCATAGTCATCATCATAACCGTCACCATAATCATCATCATAATCATCATCGTAATATTCATCATAATCATCATCATAATCATGAGCATAACCATCATCATAATCATTATCATAATCGTCATCATAGTCATCATCATAATCATCATCATAATCATGAGCATAACCATCATCATAATCATTATCATAATCATCATCATAATCATCATCATGATCATCATCATAATCGTCATCATAGTCATCATCATAATCGTCATCATAATCATCATCATAGTCATCATCATAATAGTCATCATAATCGTCATCATTATAGTCATAGTAATCATCATCATAATCATCATCACAATCATCATCATAATCATTATCATAATCGTCATCATAATCCTCATCATAATCATCATCATAATCATCATCATAATCATCATCATAATCATCACCATAATCATCATCATAATCATCATCATAGTCATCATCATAATAGTCCTCATAATCATGAGCATAACCATCATCACAAAGATTAGCATAATCGTCATCATAGTCATCAACATAACCGTCACCATAATCATCATCATAATCATCATCGTAATATTCATCATAATCATCATCATAATCATGAGCATAACCATCATCATAATCATTATCATAATCGTCATCATAGTCATCATCATAATCATCATCATAATCAGCATCATAATCATCATCATAATCATCATCATAACCGTCATCATAATCATCATCATAATCATCATCATAGTCATCATCATAATAGTCCTCATAATGGTCATCATTATATTCATCATAATCATCATCATAATCATCATAATCGTCATCATAATCATCATCATAATCATCATCATAATCATCATCATAATCATCATCATAATCATCATCATAATCATCATCATGATCATCATCATAATCGTCATCATAGTCATCATCATAATCGTCATCATAATCGTCACCATAGTCATCATCATAATAGTCATCATAATCGTCATGATTATAGTCATAGTACTCATCATCATAATCAACATCACAATCATCATCATAATCATCATCATAATCATCATCATAATCATCATCATAATCATCATCATAATCATCATCATAATCATTATCATAATCATCATCAGAATCATCATCGTAATATTCATCATAATCATCATAATCATGAGCATAACCATCATCACAATGATTATCATAATCGTCATCATAGTCATCATCATAATCGTCACCATAATCATCATCATAATCGTCACCATAATCATCATCATAATCATCATCATAATCATCATCATAATCATCATCATAATTATCAACATAATAGTCATCATAATAGTCATCATAATCATCATTATAATTCATCATCATAATCATAAGCATAATCATCATCATAATCATCATCATAATCATTATCATAATCATCATCATAATCCTCATCATAATCCTCATCATAATAATCACCATAATCCTCATCATAATCATCATCATAATCATCATCATAATCATGATCATAATCATCATCATAATCATCATCATAATCATGAGCATAATCATTATCATTATCATCATCATAACCGTCATCATAATCATCATCATAATCATCATCATAATCACCATCATAATCACCATCATAATCACTATCACAATAGTCATCATAATCATTATCATAATCATCATCATAATCATCATCATAATCATCATCATAATCATAATCATAACCGTCATCATAATCATCATCATAATCATCATCATAATCATCAACATAACCATCATCATAACCATCAGCATCATAATCATCATCATTAGCATCATCATAATCATCATCATAATCACCATCATAATCACCATCATAATCACCATCACAATATTCATCATAATCATTATCATAATCATCATCATAATCATCATCATAATCATCATCATAATCATAATCATAACCGTCATCATAATCATCATCATAATCATCATTATAATAATCATCATAATCATCATCATAGTCATCATCATAATCATCATCATAATCACCATCATAATCATCATCTTAATCATAATCATAACCGTCATCATATTAATCATCATAATCATCATCATAATTCATTATATAATCATCATCATAATCATCATCATAATCATCATCATAATCATCATCATAATCATCATCATAATCATCATCATAATCAGCATCATGATCATCATCATAATCATAATCATAATATTCATCATAATCATGAGCATAACCATCATCATAATCATTATCATAATCGTCATCATAGTCATCATCATAATCATAACCGTCGTCATAATCATCATCATAATCATCATCATAATCATCATCATAATCATCATCATAATCATCATCATAATCATCATCATAATTCATTATATAATCATAATCATAATCATCATCATAATCATCATCATAATCATCATCATAATCATCATCATAATCATCATCATAATCATCATCATAATCATCATCATAATCATGAGCATAACCATCATCATAATCATTATCATAATCGTCATCATAGTCATCATCATAATCGTCATCATAATCATCATCATAATCATAATCATAACCGTCGTCATAATCATCATCATAATCATCATCATAATCATCATCATAATTCATTGTATAATCATAATCATCATCATAATTCATTGTATAATCATAATCATAGTCATCATCATAATCATCATCATAATCATCATCATAATCATCATCATAATCATCATCATAATCATCATCATAATCATCATCATAATCATCATCATAATATTCATCATAATCATCATCATAATCATGAGCATAACCATCACCATAATCATTATCATAATCGTCATCATAGTCATCATGATAATCATCATCATAATCATGAGCATAACCATCATCATAATCATTATCATAATCGTCATCATAGTCATCATGATAATCATCATCATAATCATGAGCATAACCATCATCATAATCATTATCATAATCGTCATCATAGTCATCATCATAATCATCATCATAATCATCATCATGATCATCATCATAATCATCATCATAATCATCATCATAATCATCATCATAATCATCATCATAATCATCATCATAATCATCATCATAATCATCATCATAATCATCATCATAATCATCATCATAATCATCATCATAATCATCATCATAATCATCATCATAATATTCATCATAATCATCATCATAATATTCATCATAATCATTATCATAATCATCATCATAATCATCATCATAATCGTCATCATAGTCATCATGATAATCATCATAATAATCATGAGCATAACCATCATCATAATCATTATCATAATCGTCATCATAGTCATCGTCATAATCGTCATCATAATCATCATCTTAGTCATCATCATAATCATCATCATAATCATCATCATAATCATCACCATAGTCACCATCATAATCATCATCATAATCATCATCATAATAGTCATCATAATCATTATCATAATCATCATCATAATCATCATCATAATCATCATCATAATCATAATCATAACCGTCATCATAATCATCATCAGAATTCATCATCATAATCATGATCATAATCATCATCATAATCATGATCATAATCATGAGCATAATCATCATCATAATCATTATCATAATCGTCATCATATTAATCATCATAATCATCATCATAATCATCATCATAATCATCATCATAATCATCATCATAATCATCATCATAACCATCATCATAATCATTATCATAATCGTCATCATATTAATCATCATAATCATCATCATAACCGTCGTCATAATCATCATCATAATCATCATCATAATCATCATCATAATCAGCATCATAATCATCATCATTAGCATCATCATAATATTCATCATAATCATCATCATAATCATGAGCATAACCATCATCATAATCATTATCATAACCATCATCATAATCATTATCATAATCGTCATCATAATCATCATCATAATCATCATCATAATCATCATCATAATCATGAGCATAACCATCATCATAATCATTATCATAATCGTCATCATAATCATCATCGTCATAATCATCATCATAATCATCATCATAATCATCATCATAATCATCATCATAATCATCATCATAATCATCATCATAATCATGAGCATAACCATCATCATAATCATTATCATAATCGTCATCATAGTCATCATCATAATCGTCATCATAATCATCATCATAATCATAATCATAACCGTCGTCATAATCATCATCATAATATTCATCATAATCATCATCATAATATTCATCATAATCATCATCATAATCATGAGCATAACCATCATCATAATCATTATCATAATCGTCATCATAGTCATCATCATAATCGTCATCATAATCATCATCATAATCGTCATCATAATCATCATCATAATCATAATCATAACCGTCGTCATAATCATCATCATAATCATCATCATAATCATCATCATAATCATCATCATAATCATCATCATAATCATCATCATAATATTCATCATAATCATCATCATAATATTCATCATAATCATTATCATAATCATCATCATAATCATCATCATAATCATCATCATAATCATAATCATAACCGTCATCATAATCATCATCAGAATTCATCATCATAATCATGATCATAATCATCATCATAATCATCATCATAATCATGAGCATAATCATCATCATAATCATTTTCATAATCGTCATCATATTAATCATCATAATCATCATCATAATAGTCATCATAATCATCATCATAATTCATTATATAATCATGAGCATAATCATCATCATAATCATCATCATAATTCATTATATAATCATGAGCATAATCATCATCATAATCATCATCATAATCATCATCATAATCATCATCATAATCATTATCATAATCATTATCATAATCATCATCATAATCATCATCATAATCATCATCATAATCATAATCATAACCGTCCTCATAATCATCATCAGAATTCATCATCATAATCATGATCATAATCATCATCATAATCATCATCATAATCATGAGCATAATGATCATCATAATCATTATCATAATCGTCATCATATTAATCATCATAATCATCATCATAATAGTCATCATAATCATCATCATAATTCATTATATAATCATGAGCATAATCATCATCATAATTCATTATATAATCATGAGCATAATCATCATCATAATCATCATCATAATCATCATCATAATCATCATCATAATCATCATCATAATCATCATCGTCATAATCATCATCATAATCATCATCATAATCATCATCATAATCATCATCATAATCATCATCATAATCATCATCATAATCATCATCATAATCATCATCATAATCATCATCATAATCATCATCATAATCATCATCATAATATTCATCATAATCATCATCATAATCATGAGCATAACCATCATCATAATCATTATCATAATCGTCATCATAGTCATCGTCATAATCGTCATCATAATCATCATCTTAGTCATCATCATAATCATCATCCTAATCATCACCATAATCACGATCATAATCATCATCATAATCATCATCATAATAGTCATCATAATCATTATCATAATCATCATCATAATCATCATCATAATCATCATCATAATCATAATCATAACCGCCATCATAATCATCATCAGAATTCATCATCATAATCATGATCATAATCATCATCATAATCATGATCATAATCATGAGCATAATCATCATCATAATCATTATCATAATCGTCATCATATTAATCATCATAATCATCATCATAATTCATTATATAATCATGAGCATAATCATCATCATAATCATCATCATAATCATCCTCATAATCATCATCATAATCATCATCGTCATAATCATCATCATAATCATCATCATAATCATCATCATAATCATCATCATAATATTCATCATAATAGTCATCATAATCATCATCATAATCATAATCTTAATCATCATCATAATCATCATCGTCATAATCATCATCATAATCATCATCATAATAGTCATCATAATCATCATCAGAATTCATCATCATAATCATTATCATAATCATCATCATAATCATGATCATCATCATGAGCATAATCATCATAATAATCATTATCATAATCGTCATCATATTAATCATCATAATCATCATCATAATAGTCATCATAATCATTATCATAATTCATTATATAATCATCATCATAATCATCATCATAATCATCATCATAATCATCATCATAATCATCATCATAATCATAATCATAATCATCATCATAATCATTATCATAATCATCATCATAATCATCATCATAATCAGCATCATAATCATCATCATAATCATCATCATAACCGTCATCATAATCATCATCATAATCATCATCATAGTCATCATCATAATAGTCCTCATAATGGTCATCATCATAATCGTCATCATAATCATCATCATAGTCATCATCATAATAGTCATCATAATCGTCATGATTATAGTCATAGTACTCATCATCATAATCAACATCACAATCATCATCATCATCATCATAATCATCATCATAATCATCATCATAATCATCATCATAATCATCATCATAATCATTATCATAATCATCATCAGAATCATCATCATAATATTCATCATAATCATCATAATCATGAGCATAACCATCATCACAATGATTATCATAATCGTCATCATAATCATCATCATAATCCTCATCATAATCCTCATCATAATAATCACCATAATCCTCATCATAATCATCATCATAATCATCATCATAATCATGATCATAATCATCATCATAATCATGATCATAATCATGAGCATAATCATTATCATTATCATCATCATAACCGTCATCATAATCATCATCATAATCATCATCATAATCACCATCATAATCACCATCATAATCACTATCACAATAGTCATCATAATCATTATCATAATCATCATCATAATCATCATCATAATCATCATCATAATCATCATCATAATCATCATCATAATCATAATCATAATCATAACCGTCATCATAATCATCATCATAATCATCATCATAATCATCAACATAACCATCATCATAACCATCAGCATCATAATCATCATCATTAGCATCATCATAATCATCATCATAACCACCATCATAATCACCATCATAATCACCATCACAATGTTCATCATAATCATTATCATAATCATCATCATAATCATCATCATAATCATCATGATAATCATAATCATAACCGTCATCATAATCATCATCATAATCATCATTATAATAATCATTATAATCATCATCATAGTCATCATCATAATCATCATCATAATCAGCATCATAATCATCATCATTAGCATCATCATAATCAGCATCATAATATTCATCATAATCATGAGCATAACCATCATCATAATCATTATCATAATCGTCATCATAGTCATCATCATAATCATAACCGTCGTCATAATCATCATCATAATCATCATCATAATCATCACCATAATCATCATCATAATCATCATCATAATCATCATCATAATTCATTATATAATCATCATCATAATCATCATCATAATCATCATCATAATCATCCTCATAATCATCATCATAATCAGCATCATAATCATCATCATTAGCATCATCATAATCAGCATCATAATATTCATCATAATCATGAGCATAACCATCATCATAATCATTATCATAATCGTCATCATAGTCATCATCATAATCATAACCGTCGTCATAATCATCATCATAATCATCATCATAATCATCACCATAATCATCATCATAATCATCATCATAATCATCATCATAATTCATTATATAATCATAATCATAATCATCATCATAATCATCATCATAATCATCATCATAATCATCATCATAATCATCATCATAATCATCATCATAATCATCATCATAATCATCATCATAATCATCATCATAATCATCATCGTAATCATCATCATAATCATCATCATAATCATCATCATAATCATCATCATAATCATCACCATAGTCATCATCATAATAGTCATCATAATCGTCATCATTATAGTCATAGTAATCATCATCATAATCGTCATCACAATCATCATCTTAATCATTATCATAATCGTCATCATAATCCTCATCATAATCATCATCATAATCATCATCATAATCATCATCATAATCATCAACATAATCATCATCATAATCATCATCATAATCATCATCATAATCATCATCATAATCATCATCATAACCGTCGTCATAATCATCATCATAATCATCATCATAGTGATCATCATAACCGTCATCATAATCATCATCATAATCATCATCATAGTCATCATCATAATAGTCCTCATAATCATGAGCATAACCATCATCACAATGATTATCATAATCGTCATCATAGTCATCATCATAACCGTCACCATAATCATCATCATAATCATCATCGTAATATTCATCATAATCATCATCATAATCATGAGCATAACCATCATCATAATCATTATCATAATCGTCATCATAGTCATCATCATAATCATCATCATAATCATGAGCATAACCATCATCATAATCATTATCATAATCATCATCATAATCATCATCATGATCATCATCATAATCGTCATCATAGTCATCATCATAATCGTCATCATAATCATCATCATAGTCATCATCATAATAGTCATCATAATCGTCATCATTATAGTCATAGTAATCATCATCATAATCATCATCACAATCATCATCATAATCATTATCATAATCGTCATCATAATCCTCATCATAATCATCATCATAATCATCATCATAATCATCATCATAATCATCATCATAATCATCATCATAGTCATCATCATAATAGTCCTCATAATCATGAGCATAACCATCATCACAAAGATTAGCATAATCGTCATCATAGTCATCAACATAACCGTCACCATAATCATCATCATAATCATCATCGTAATATTCATCATAATCATCATCATAATCATGAGCATAACCATCATCATAATCATTATCATAATCGTCATCATAGTCATCATCAT